>BMAT01000054.1:236849-253955 GCA_019649035.1 Elysia marginata
TATATCTAAAAGAAACTTTACTAAAAGAAACAGGAAAATAGGGTAAATAAGTTGCCTTTGAGTTGACTTATGAGTTGCAGGTTTGTAATAAAACTACTGGAAAAAAGATTCATGTTCCTGATATTAGAATTGGTTCATGAGAAGTTACCGCAAATAAATTAGATAGTAATATTGTTTTTAAAATATAAAGACTGTAAACTGAAAAGGCATGAATGTTGGTAGAAGCAAAGGATGGATTTTTTTTCAGCCCTAATCAAGCACCTAGCAAGTGCAAATCTTCTACTATGATGAAAAATTTTAATCTCATTTGGCTTCAACTGCAGTAATACTCCTGTAAAAACACCAACTAACTTTCTACATTTTGTGGAGGTACCAAATCACTGCATTTAACCTCTAACCTTTTACAATATTACAGGAAGTGCATACCAACCAACTTTTTAAAATTTGAGGTTACATCAACCAAGTTGATGAGCATTAAATTACTTTGCTAAATCCTTAAACTTTGAGAACTGAAAAGGAAGATACGGAAAAACTTAAGGAATTAAAGTCAGCTACTGCTACTGTTCATTACATTTACTTTATAGCCATTAACAGTTTCACTTGGTAATTAGTTAAATCTCTACATCTCAAATCTCTCACACAAAGTGTCCTTCTGTTCAGGATACCACAAACAAAATAAAGAAAGCCTAAAGCACAATTTTATATAGTTTTATTGAGAATGCAAAATATAATATACGCACAACAGAGCTTTTCTGTCCTTAACTAAGTTTGTGAGTTGGACAGGAAAAAAATGTCATAGATTTTTAAACATTTCAAAAGAGTTTTTCACAATCACATATATATATAAAAAAATATACGATAGAAAACTTTTTCCTGTAGGCAGATTCAAAGTTGTACAGGTAAATACAATATAGATAAACTTCCATAAGTCGTAAACTGCTTTGGTAACATGCCTTGCCACATTCATATTGTACTTAAAAGAGCTTTACAGTGCAAGAAAAAGTTCCTCCAATTCCAAAATGGCTCTACCTACTTTTATTACCATGAATTACCACCACCATTATGACAACTGATGGTTCACCCTTATTAACCCACTGTAACTAGTGTAAGCAACATACTTGTGAAAGTAACATGAGTATGACAACACCTTTCAAATACTGTTGCGACAGAAGGCAAATAACTTGTTGTAAGTAATAGTTATTGAGATTTTTTTACTTTGTATATTTCGTTTGAGCAGTCAGCAACCAACAATAGGGCTGTTGTTTCTCTTAGTTGCTTAGCAGCTATCACTAAAGAGAGAAGAAACCTTTTTTTTTTCACTAAAAATTTTCATTTTCTGGGGACTGCAAAAATCATTTTGGTTCTTACAAGAGATTGGTTTGGCAAGGGTAATTCGTAAAAGAAAAAAAAAGACATTAACCAGTACTTTGGTTTAGAAAGGATTTCCCCTATAGCACTATAATAGTATAAACTAGCAGAATCTGAACAAATGATCCACAATCATCACAATCTTTAGAGAATTAGTGGTCACCTGTTTATTGATATATATTCTAATCACAGAAAGGTATTTCTGATATGTACATGTAGCTTAAGTAAGATAAAAGTCTTGTTACCACTATATATTCAGATAATATTTGTTATAATATCAAATAACCTTAACCAGGATTCAACCCTTTACAGTTTACTGTTCCATAGCCATTTTAATATTCAATTAAGTTACACCACATAGCGTTTTGCCTTTTTCACATGCATATTCATTTTTAAAATATTACATTGAGGAGGTAAGAAGAAACCTGTGTGGAAGAAAAGAAGACCTTTGAGTGTGAGATTAATTTTTAGCATTAAAAAAATTAAATTTTGCATCCCATTAACTTAGAAACCTGGGTAGGTAAAGTGGATATCTCTGGACCCAAAGTTCTATAACACAAGTTTGACTAGAAAGCCCACAAGTCTGGGAGAGAATATGTCCAAATGAATCCAATGTAAAAAAATTACTTGGGAAATATCCTTTTCAAACTAAATTTATTCCTGTATCTAATATATACTTTTAATTTTAAAAAGTTAAAATATCTTTCCATAAAAATTTTCATAGCTGCATTCTTGTATGTAGCTCATAAAAGCCTTATATCAAAGCCTTGTAGTGTCTGAATTGCTATATTTGTTCATTTGGACTAGTTTGCAAGACGTGTGTCATGCTTTGTTCTTTTTCAAGGTAAAACAAAATTATCCAAGTTATCAATGAAAATGTGCTACATGTATTAATTTTGCACGGCAACAACTGTAAAGAGATGGTTCAGTTTCCAGAAAATGTGATCTATACTGTATTGTAAGTAAGTTTTCCATTTCTTTATAAAAAAAAAGGGGGCATTGATATACAGAAATGGAAAACCATGATAACTTCTGAGATTCTAAGCTTCTATTCAGTTCAGATGTGAACAACAAATTCACCTGTTTAAAAATACATGACAACAAAATATTTTTTTAAAAAGAAAAAGAAAACTAGATTTTTGTTTCAGTCCTTTATTATGTGTTTATCTTATCTAGTAAAAGTATTGTAATGTTGAATTCTGCTTTATAAATGACCATTTTTGACTGAATTTTATCTGAATCTAATGAGTCTTGATTGTAAGTATGAAGGGGAAATTGTGCTTTTAATGCTTGTTTTTTGCCAATATCTTTGAGGCTTTGTTTTATTATTTAAGGCACTATACCAATCTAACTTTCATAATGATTTGATCAGTATTGTTATTAGTTATTTTACTTTTTATTTTGGTCATTTTCTGTGGCCTGTCTCTTTGTTTACTTGCTTTAAACTGTGTGAAGTTTATACATGTATTTAGACAGTTAAATTCAAGATTCATGTAATTATAAATGTGCTTCACTTTCCAGGAAAAAGAAATAGAGCCACCCACACATGGCTGTATATAAACTTGTACTGGCATGTAGGACTGTTTCCAAGATGAGGCTAAGATTTAAAAAATCTGTGCGCCTTGCAACCCATACCTTTTTCCCAACTAGGTCCGAAAGAAAAGCAAAAGATGCATCTAGAGATATCTAGATCAAGATCTATTTCTAGATCTAGGGCAACAATCGATGATACCAAAAATGTACCCAGAAGTTGGTCCAACAACAACAACAAAATTTTTACTTTTACTCTACCATTGTGCATCACAATCAACATAGAGTAACTTAAAGTGGAAGTTTAAAGAAAGTTCTCTTCATTCATGATTTTGTTTGCTGGTCTATTTTTGACTCTCAATTAATATATTCAAATCCAGATTCTAGATTGAATCTTGTCTTGAATGTTTTCTAGAAAAAATGGAAACAACAAAAATGATATGGAAAGAGAAATTTCTGAATACAGCAATATGTTTTTTCAGTTTTAACAAAAAGACCTGCCATAGATCCTGTAAAAAAGGCTACAAACCCTAAAAAGTTTTGGGCTAACTTGCCTTCAACTATGAGCATAATTAAAATGAAGGCCAACCCAAAGTGGGGTCCAAATGAAATAATGGAGATTCTGCTGCTCAATAACCTGTCCACAGAACATTTGATTAAAAGGCATATTGCGACTTACTTTTTAGATGATGCTTTTGTCACAGGTCACTAGAATTAAGTCAATGTGTTAGAAGAAAACAGCTAGTTGAGATCCTAAAAAACCTTGTTACTGAACACATGAAAGCCTAAACTATATATCAGTCCCTAAGTTCTCACTCTTACCCTTTTTCTTCTAAAGTAGAAACCGCAATAAAAGAACCCATGTGTAATGTGCCAACTGTGCCAGGGCTCAGGATCTACCAAAGACCACACTCAGTCCAACATTGATCTATCCCAGCAGCTTATCAAAACTCAAGGTGGTAGTGGCACTGCAGTAGGGTATAGTTAGTTTCCAACATTGTCAATGCCTTTTCTAGGTTATTTGGAAAACCACTACCAGAACACCAAGGGAGTAGCAGGTGTAGCTTTAGGCTGCATCCACTTAAATGGAGCTCCAAGAATTTTTAAATGTTCAATTATCGGAATGTAAGTACAAGAGCTCACCCCTGAGGTAAAAACCAGGAAGATGAATGGCCTACCATATCATCCGCAAGCAAGAAAAAGTTGTGTGGCTTGAAAAGACAGCCGTTGAGTGCTTCAAAACCATTAGTTGATCAAAATTCTAATTCAAAGCCTTAAAATGATTGTATGATATAACCATACACTCTTGGATTTTCACTTGTTTTGTTTCTTTTAAAAAAAATAGAGAGTTGGTTTTCCCCCATTAATTAGCATGAACAATGTCCATGTTTGTTTGTTTTTTTTTATATATATTTTCAATATGATGCAAGTTTAAAGATTGTGCATAGAACTTGCATAGTATTTTTTACTGTCAGTTTGGCCCTGTTTGACAGAAATAATACAGGTATGGGTTGCAAGATTACATCGACCTCTGAGACTCACAAACATAAAATATTTAATAACTTTACAACTTCCAAGTTATCAGTTATCTCTAAACAGTGGAGGCCGAATGGCAAAATGTTGATGAACTTAAATGCAAACATCTTAACAGATTATCTCAGTCAACTTTTGGGGAGTTATGAGATAATAAAAATTAGCTCTAAAGAGATCTAAAATGCAACTTGTATGTTGTCAGCCAGTCCTTTGTCAAGCACTTAAAACAAAGGGAGTAGCATACCAATATGTATGTCCTAAATTTTGGCTGTCTGAGCCTATGCAAAAACAGTTAATTACAGTTGATTTCTTTTGAGATTTGAGAAAATAAATGAAGAAGTTTTTGAAACTCATATGGTTATAGTAGGAACTAGAAGAAATAAGACTCCTCTCAATTTATTAGACCATGTATTCAATAATACATGGACTTCTCACAAAAATTTGTTAGATCCACGAAATAAATTTATTGCTCTGCTTGAAATGGCAAGCAAAAATTTTTTTTTCCCTTTTCAATTGTCTCTCAATATTCAACAAATGATTCATTTTCAGGTAATATGGATACTTAAGTTTGAACATGTCACATTACTAAGTAAATTGTGGAAAATCTGATCTTAATTCTTATCTTCAAGGACATTTCAATTGATCCTTATGGTATTAATAGCAATGGTAACACTAATTTCAATTCAAAGCCAATTATTGGTTAATCCCAGAGGCTTGATTTATAATACAAATGTGATTATGTGAGGTATATGAAAACTGACGATGTCCATCACAAAGGATGTAACAGCTTTGATAGAGACACCAGAGCCTGTATAAACCAGACTGGAGGCACTGACTGCAAGCCTGAAGACAGTACCACATCACTGCACCGTGACAGATTGGTGTACCGCATCACTTACACCTTGACAGCCCAAGTAGATGCCATTGAAACAAATGTTTACCTATTTGGAATGGCCAAGCTGATCTCCACGACACCATCCTGAAAATGTGCTAAGGCCCGATATATATCGAAGTCAACTCCGCTTCAACACAGCGAAATACTCTGATGGAACTGAAAGTTTCTGATGACAGTAGCATGGAACAGATCCATGGCCATACATAAAAAAAGGAAAAATACCTGGTCATGACCAAAGCACAAGAAGAGGCTGGATACAAGGCTATGATAATGCCAGTAGAGATTGGCACCAGAGGATCTGCAGGGTCATCAACCTTCAATCTCCTGAGCAAACTCTCAATAAGCGGCAACAAAAAAAATCCAAAGCCTTAAAACAACTACTAGCCAAAAAAGCAGAAAACAGTTCCTGTTGGATTTGGAGCAGGAGAAATGAGCAGTGGCTTCACAAGAAATAGAAGTACTCTGATCCCAAGGAATTTAGTTGGCTGAGCTGTTTTGAACCCATACTTCTAGATTCAATTCCCAAAGTAGGAAAAAAAAGGTTGCATGGAGTCATCTGGGTGTCAACTGTCATGACCTAGATTGGCCTGACTCTCTCAGAGTGTCAGGGTTTAATGGCCTAAAACTCTCTCCTAAAGACGTCTTGCTATCTAGCTACCACTGAGTATTTTACTACTTAATAATCACTGTTTAATTCAAAGCTCACATTCTCTTTTCACTTGTAATACCAAGTTAACTCTGAGGTATATGACCTTTAAAGATATTTCAGTTGTAAACTTTGGTATTAACAGCACGGGTAACACCTATTTGAATTTTAGGTCTGGACCATTCCAGATGCTTGGGTTATAATAGTCTCATACTAGATTATGACGGGGGGAAAAAAGGGGATGTGATGAAAAGAAACTAAGCACTACTTGAAAACCTACTTCAGCACTTTTCTGATCTCTTTATGAACATTACATCACTTCACATGAAATTATTTTCTTCAAGAAAAAGTCTTAATATGTCAAGAAGGTTCAGATCTGAAAGTTTTTACTAGATTGTTTATATAAGATAAGGGCCAAATATTTGTGGAGAACTTTTTTTTCCTCTAAAATATGTAATAAATAATAAAACCTCAATTCTTTTATTGATAAATTAAGTTTTCATTGATTCACAGCTGTCTGTTAGTCCCAATTCAAATCAGCTTGACTAGAGTACAAATCATGAAGCATTCCCCTGAGAAAGTATTGAAAATGCTCTTACCAGCCCTTTCAACATGTCAAAATGTTTTACATCCAACATGATAATATTCATGTGTTAGTATAATAATTAGTCAGTTTTATGAATATCAAATGCTAGTTCACACAATTAACAAGATTAGAGAAGCATTTTCAAAGTTGTAAAAATTTCCACAACTTTGCTCATTTTTGGTTAGAGATTTTGTAACGGCCTGTATCAAAGCAAAATGTAGGTAGACAAGTTAAAAAATATCATTACATTAAAAAATAAAACTTTTTAAACTGTGTAAGTTTGTCTTCCATAGCATTTTAGCTATGATTAATATATCAAATCATTACCTTAGGCGTGAGAAAAGGAAGGATAGGTAGAGGTGAAGCAAGGTAGCAAAAAGCATCTAGCTGTCTTTAAGACCACTAAGTTATAATTCAATACTTTGAGGAAGAGAACTATTGGTGGCAGTCATGTTTCATGTTGTAAACAAAATTGCAATGCTTTTAGGGAATTTATCAAAAAAGCGTTCGCCAATACCACTAATAATAAATTTTGTATTGTAAAAATGCGGGTGGCTTTCAAGTAACTGAAAGTTTCTGAATCAGATTTTCTCTCTACCAGAAAAAATGTAAGCAAACGCACTACTTCTATCAAGACTTCAAGTTGATATAATGTACAGAGAGTTTCTGTTGCTAAACTAAATATTTTTCTATCACAAGAGGACATTTTGATTTTAAACTCAGAAATCACATATCTTAATAAAGGTTGTCTCATGGGTTGTTCCTCAAACACTAATATTTCTGGGAACAACAAATTTGTCTCTTGTTAAAAAAATACAAAGACACATTAACAACATTGCATAACCTAAAGATAATATTTGAAGTCGCAAACAATGTACTTAAAGTTAATATACAAGCGTGAGTCAAAAAGTAAAGCAAATACTTATATTAAACAATCTAAGATCAATTCATCAAATTTTACACTTTAAATGTACTTTACTTTAGGATCTCCAAGCTTAAATGTTCAAATTACCCTTCTCTTAATTATTAGGGAATTGTCGTCCTTGTAAAATGGATGCCTTATTGGAAATCCGTCATAACCAGAAGTGTGCAATTTTATTCTTTCTTTAAAGAAAAAAATTCCTGAACTTGTACACAAAAGCACTCAGTATGTTTCTGGGATTAATCAGGTTTAAGTATAATTTGTATGTAGATTCAGCACATTACAAGTAGACCTAGAGGAGACCAATGAGACAGTAAAAGGAAGGGTGACACCATACATACATCAGGGCAGGGAAATCAGCCATCAAGATCATGGCAATCCTGATTAGAGATAATCATGGCATGGTTTTCGTTAAATTCTAGCCTGCAGGCAAGGCTTATTATTTCCAACGATACATATAGACAAAAAAAATTATAAAGAATCCTGGCCAATCTAAAGATGGAAAATAATGTGACAATGCCTGTCCCCATGGCAAGTTTTTCAGACAAGAGGGACAACTACTTTGGATAGAAGACACTTCGTGACTACCAAACCCACTTGTTTCTTATGATCTGGAACATTAGACTTTCACCTCTGGCCTTGTGTAAAAGGTATTGAGTGACAGCCATTATGGCAGTGAAGAGTAAGTCAAATTAGCCATGACTATATAACTTAGAACCTCACACGTTTTTACGGGGCTGGTATAAGTGGCCTCACTAAATGATGGCTATAGGCTATCGAAAGAGGCAAGGGCTAAGTTATGAGGTGGCGATTAAACCTTTAACAGCATGGCTTTATAGAAGTTTATTTTGAGGTATGATACAAGCTATTTATTGGACTGATATTAATCTGACAGAGAAACTTGCTTTACATTTTGACTCACCCTTAAAAAAATCTAATTATAAATTAAATGAAGGGCAATGAAGGCAATGCTTTCCAATTTTCCGTGTGAATTGAAGGCAGAGACTTTTAACATAGCTTCAATGGTTAAAATTTATCTAGAAAATTTTCACAAAAGCACAATATCAATGGTAGATATTTGTAGCCTCAGCAAAATTCTTACAAATAATACAACTATATTCAAAGTATTACCAAATTTAACATCTAGAATCTTTTGTTTACAACAATACACAACCCTTGAAATCAATAATCAATAAAGTACGAATACTACACTCGACTCATGAAAGTACTGGCTTTTTTTTTTTTAATAAAAGGTCTTGAACAAATTGGTGATTCATATACATGTACAGTATTTATACACTTGTGAAGCCAAGTAAGAATAATTGTCACTTTGTCCTGAGAATTTTGTATCATTATATCACTTGGGAATGACATGAACTTAAGCTTATGTGGGACTGGTAATTGATTGTGTCTCACCAGTTCACAGTTACATCTGAAAACGAGTCTTTTCAAACACTAAGAATGCCGTGGGCATGAGCCCTGAGGGTACGATGCCTGTAGCTCCGAGAGAAGCGAACGCAAGCTTCCTGGCTGATAGCTGGGTTGTCAGTAAGAGCTAGGTACCGCAGCTCCACACAAGAAGCGAGAGCCTCGAGGCAGCGCTCTGTCAGCTGGACACACTTCACGAGCCTTAGTTCTCTCAGTCGACACGGCCCAGCTGAACTCATCTGGACCAAAGCCCGAATGCCTCGGTCAGTGACCCGCATGCAACAGGTGAGGTCGAGGGCTGTCAACCTCGGCAGATGTAAGGAAATTGTTTTAAGGCTTTGATCGTTAATATCTGTCCCAGTGAGGGAAAGACGTTCCAGCCGGGCCAAGCGTGAGATGTTTCGTTGCCCAGGCTTTAAATTTACAGGTGGCGAGGCGAGCTCACGGAAACACAAGTCTCTGATCCCTGTGGCCCAGCTAAGATCAAGAGAACGGAGAAGGGGGCAGTCTGCAGAGCACAGTGCTCCTATGGAGGCCCATGAAAGGTTTGACAGATCCAGATGTTTAAGGCCTGGTAGGCGTGCCACAAGCCAGCTCAACTGGGGGAATGATACCACTGTTGAAGCCATCTTGAGGGCCCTAGGCTGTCGCAGAACGATGCCACGAAGATGGACTGGCTGTAAGGTGCGGCGTGACAGATCCAGACTAAGCCAGAGAGTTGGATCTAACACCCAGCAGTCAAAAGTGCGGCAAACTGAGCACAGTCGGGCCAGGTCAGACTGAGGTAACCAACGAAACACTGCCAGCCACAGCGGGTGAGGCAAGGGGTGCCGATTGCCGTCATTTAGTGTGACAAACTCTGGGATGTTGAGGGGTGGTGCTGGCCTAACAACATAATTCTTGATTGACACTTTTGGGGCATAGTCAGTGCCCCAGCGTAGTTTCTCAGGGGAAGGGCCTGGTGGGGGGTTTCCATCCCGTCCACCCTCACTGCTTCCTGTATCCTCCTCTTTCTTGACACGGCTGGGAAAGAATCTGCTACCATCATGACATGACTGAAGGTGACCCCCTGCCACTGCACCTATGCTTTGAGATGATGGCGTAGATGAAGACATGGGCATAGACAAAGGCTGTGGGTTAACGCCAACTGGAGCGCTTGTGTGCAGTAATGAGGATGATGAGGATGATGATGAGAGTGCAGGAGATGGAGATAAAGACTGGGCACCTGCTAGGCCAGCAAAAGACGTGGATGCTGCCATTGGCATGTGATGGTGGTGGTAGGGATGAAATGAGCTCCCACCGTAAGGACTGCCTCTCCCATCACCTGCCAGGTATTTAAGCTGATGTTGGGACTGCAGACCTCCTCTCTTCACCATGCCACCATCCAGTGATTGCTCAAACAGGTGCTGTGTCTCTCCGACCAGGTGATAGCCAGCTTTTGGTGATGGCAGTATCCCCAGGTCCAGACCCGCGTAGCCTGTGTTCTCACTGACCTCGAAGCCTGCACCCTGGGAACGGAGGGCAAAACTGGAGTCCACACGAATTATTTCACTACACCAACACACAACACAGCTAAGCACAATATTATATATGCACCGTCATAATAAACTTACTTAAAAATAACTGAATGTTCATAAATTTGACTGTGTATTTTCTATTTAATGAATTAAACAATTTTCAAAGAGTAAAATTCAACTTTTATAGAACTAGTAGAACTAGTTTAACAAGAACTATTGAAATAAAACAAGTAACTGCTTAAGTTCAAATATTTTATCCTTTATAGCTGAAAAGAAGAAAAAATTGCCACATGAAGCTGCTCGGTATTTAGCCTTTTTCAAACTGAGCTATCTTTTGTTTCCTATTCAAGCAGATGTTCTATTACAACTAGTAATATTTCAAACATAAACTTTTGGCAAAAATCACATTAAGCTTTTAATTCATTTTTTATAACTACTGCAATATCTTGAATTGGGTACCTTTTTTATTGGCAGCAATTAAAACCTTCAAAGGTTGGAATGTAAATGAATTACATGTTTACATAATTGAAAAGGTTTATTTTGAACAGTTGATACAATTCATTTAAAGCATATGATAAATGGACTCAAGTTTCTTACTTTAGCATTTTGTTTTCAGAGTTCAATTTTGACGTTTTCACATCTCTGATGCTCATACAGAGTAATTTTTTCATGGTCTCCATTTCAGATTCAAAGAATATTTTGGTGCAAAATTATCAAATTTATTGCGAATTTTTATTAGATCTGCAAGTAAAGCTCATACACTGCTGTCAAAAAAAAGGCTTTCGTGTATTGGAGAATATGAACAAGTACAGTGCACACCTCTTAACACTTGTAGCAGTATATGAACTACAACCAGATTTATGTTATTCATTTCTAAGGTGTATTGTGAGTTTGTTATGGAGCTTTGAAAAATTCAGCAACTGCTTTTTTCACCGATCATTCTGATTAAAGTAAAACATATTTTTTGTCTTACTCTTCTTGGCTGAATACCGTGAATTTAAAACATGGCAATTGGCACTAAAATGTACAGTTGAATCCTTCAAGTTTAATATTCTCATGTTTACCAATGCATTTTGGTTACGACATTTTCAATTTACAGGGGTTCATGGTACACTTCAATGAGCCTTTTAGATTTGGGATAAGGTGTTACTTGTGTTTTAGTTGAAAAACCTTTTCTGTGTAAATTTGAAGGGTCATAAAAGAGTTGATGGGCTTAAATGTATATTTTGTAATGTTTAATTAAAGCTGAAACTTTTTGATCTAACACAACTGTGACTTAGACTATAATCTGAATGTTGAATTAGTGCTGAAACTTTTTGATCTAACACAAATGTGACTTAGACTATAATGTGAAGATAAATAATACTACTAGAGTATTAAACCTAGTTGGAGTTGACCTGTAACTCATGGTACTATGTGAGGTTCACCTTGGACTTGTATCTGGGAATATTTTTTTTTAATTTTTGTATTTCAATTTTCTTTAAAAATCATCCTTTTTAACACTAAACCAAACAAAGATTGTTCTATAAGAATAATGTTTCAGGGATGCCACTCACATTTTCCCAAAATAAGTGAAAATCCTGGCGCTATGTTCTCAAATAAATTAACTTATAGCAAAGTGTCATTTACGGAATTATCGGTGTTCATTGGATCAATCTTGTTCAAATTTGTGTGTTGTTTAAGTTTCTTATGCTTAAAAAAAAAACGGAAAATAACTAAGAAATGGCATCCCTGATAAATATTTGATTTCATAAAAATATGATGACCTTTAAAAACATTTACGACTAGCTTTACTTTAGTTGGAAAAAAATAAGAAAACACTGAGGAAAGTTTTGATTCAGGCAGTTTTATTTTTATCAAGGAAATAATTTTCAGCAATATGACTCTTGTTTCTTCTAATTGCTATTTACAGTTTTATCTATCTTCAAAATTATAAAGTTAACAATGTATGCTGTGTGTCATTAAGAGTCTTTTATACAATGAAACTTGTAATTTATTTGTTTTGCCTTTTTTTATTAACTTCTAATGTCAGAATTAAAATTGTATATCCACAATTAAATTGCAGGGGATTTCTATGTAGAGGATTTCTAAGTCCACCTTTGTAGTGGAAAATTTGGTTACAAAGTTAAAAATAAGTACTCAGGATCACATTCTCTCTGTTACATAATAGCAACTCATTTCAGGTTTGCTATCAACTATCACAAAATGATTACAAACCATGATTTACTCCATATCTTAAATTTTTTCCCATTTTTGAAAGTTTACTAGATGGGGAGAGAAGGGTAATCAAACTGGTAGATATATGCAGACGTTAGGATTGGTTGCAACCATGCATTAAATTTGAGGCATTTACCTTTTTAATTGATTTTTTTAAAAAATAGTCCCTGGAATTGAAACCGATCTGTGGTCAATACTACTTGAAGTGTTTATTTGTTTGACTTTACAGACTTCTAGAAAATTCTGTGAAGGTATGGCATTCATAAAATTTTAATGTATAAGAAAAATGTTATTTTCCTTGATAAGGCCATTTAGCATTTTTAACAAACACATGAGATCCTTTTACTTATATAGGAGATGTAAGCTTTTTAAACAGTCAAAAAAGATTCAAGAACCATGTCCTCCTGCCTGAAGCAAATGGTTTGTAACTTATGCTTTTTCAACAGTGGCAAAGACAACTACACTGACATAGTGGTTTAAACCACAAAGACAAACAAATATGCCATTTATCTCTTTTCAAAATTGTTTCCCAAACGAGGTAGGAAGTAACAAAATGACAAATAACAAAAGAAATTTTCCAATGAGGTAGGAAGCGACAAAATGACAAATAACAAAGATATAAAAAAACTACTACTACAAGATATACTTAGAACAAGATGGCTCTCACCAACTTAGAAAAAGTGCTTTAAACCCATGCAAAAAAATGTACAAGCAAATGGGAAACTTTTCACACCCAAAGGTCAAAGGAATCATTAGATGATACATGTAAGTTTGAACCAAAAGGTGAGTAAAACAAATTTTTCACAACCCTGATCAATTATAGAGTACATGTATTTTTTCTTAAATGCAATAGGTAGTCCTGAGTTTGGTTTTTAAGTCAACATGTCTATTAATACTGATTTCATTTAAGTTACAACAGGTAACAACATATGTGAGGCAGCTGGGTATTTTAGGTCGTAAGTCAATTTTTTGCACATACTGAGACATATTTCCTGAAACAGTTCACATTCCTGGACAGAATGGTGCTTACAGCTTCTAAAAATTACAATGAGAAGTTGAAATATGGTTGCTTAAAGATTACAGCCACTTTTGAAAAAATTGCTTTAATAGCCTTGTTACTCAAAACCAGTGCTTTCAGCTTAAGACTGAAAGTCCCCAGCTGTCTCACATATAGTAGGAGCAAAAAAAAGCTTGCTCAGGAAAGACACTTATTTAAAAGGGTTGACCTGACAGAGAACGTTAAAAATATCGTTCTCTTTGTTTTTTTTCTAACTTAATGTAAGATATTACTGCAGTAGTAGTTAAGTTCAACGACCTGACTGCATAGTCCCAACTTTAGTGAGATCAAATGTCTCAACAATCAGTCCAAATAAATCAAGATTCACAATGTTCACATTTCAAGGCTTTGAGCAATGCCTTTCTTGCAAGCTTTAAAATTACAGTTTGTATATGATTGTTATTACCTTTTAAAAAAGTGAGAAATTTCGTTAATCTAAAAAGATAAAAATAAGAGATTTCCAAAAGGCATTTCCTCTCAATCAAATTTCTGATATCTGACTTTACGGTTACCCAGGATCATCTCTCTTTACATGTCTGAGCCCGTTAAAGGAAGTATATTCTCTACATCTAAAACTGCAACATTGAATACTTAATTCAACATTAGGGAGCATTGAAAACGCACCATTTTAACTTATTCTAATTGATAGAAAACGTTTACAAATGTGAGCATATTTACTTACAGTGTTTGTTTATTTGTTTGGTCTTCATTGCGGGTATCAGCACCTCAGATTTTGAATTCACTTAGATCTGCTTACTCATTTGTCTTAAAACCACACCAAAAGTTCTTTGAAAAGAAAGAAAAGCCCAAAGACGCCATGCCTAGGCTGTCAAAATGAGAGCAGTGGGAAGCCTCTGGCATGTTAAGGCTGGTTTATCAACCACAGATATTGAAGCACAATTCAATTGAAGCCATTCCACCATTGCAAGATTAAATCGGTAATTGGCTAAAACATGAACTGCACATGACCTGTCGCCCTCGACCTGGCCAGCAAAATCCAAGGCAAGCGTGGTCTGGTTAGTCCTCACTCTGTGAGGCGTGTACTGCATTCTGCCAGGCTATCTTACAGATGTCCTATTATAGGTCATGTTCTTTCAAGGCTTCATAGAACCAACAGGCTAACCTGGGCATATCAAAATGTTTGCTGCACAAGACAGCAATGGGGATACATCATGTTTTCTGACTAAAGTCGATTCAATGTTTTATTTGCTGACAGGAGGCTTTAAGTCTGGGGGTAACCCAGGGAAAGATTTGCAGATGTATAACAGACTTGGAGGTAGAAGTGTTCAAGTTTGGTGTGGCTTCTCCTATAGTCTTTGAACTCCACTCCCATGTTCAGGAATATCACCATAAACTTGTATATCAAGGATGTTTTGAGGACAATAGTTGTACCCATGTTCCGGCAGAACAGTGATTTACAAGACATTCACCACGAAAATGCAAGATTACACTCTGCAAGTGGTACAATGAATTTTCTAGCCCGACAAGCCAACACCCAGACTTGAACCCAATTGAACAGGCTAGGGTTGAGTCAGAAAAGCTTAGCTCCACAACATTTACAATGCAAACCAGTCAGACCATGCTCATGTTGATGATATAGGAATGCAATCCCAAAGATTGCAATAGTAGGAGATCTCGATGCCAAGCATGTGCTGCAAGAGGAGGGCACATACCCTGCTGCAACAAAACAGTTCTGTGATCAAAAAAGTTCTATTTTTTTCTTGGAAAACATACAGGTGAAAAATCTCTGTCTTTTTTTGTTCACCTTTTATTTCTTTTTAGGTTGCTAAATTGTCTCCACTTAATGGATAAGGAATCCAGAAACAAATTTTCTTGCAGTTTTTGTTACACCTGTGTTCTTTGATGGTGTGCATAGGTGGTGCGTTTTTAATGCTCCATAGTAAAAATTTAAACAAGACTGAGGCACACCCTGATTGGAATGCCTTGCTTAAATGGCAACATTAATTATTTTCCCTGAGACGTTGTATGGGGCAGAAAAAAAAAGAGGGCATGAGATCAATATATCATATGTTCCCTAGCACACAAAGGAAACTTCATATAACAAGACTTTGGGGAATGGGGGGAGAGAGAGAGAGAGACTTTGTATAAAAGTCTGCAAACATATTTCTAGCTGATCATAGTTTGTTTTTTTTTAAATGCCAGTAACTTTGGAAACTTTACCCTACAGATATTTTTGAATACTACTTTTTACTTAGTGGGTTATGCATAAACTTTTACAGCTGATGTGCTCGAAAATAGATGGTGAAAATTGACCCTTAAAGCCCTAGGCATGTGAGACACAGGAAGCCCTACCATCCCACGGCATACTGAGACAAGGATCCCACAAATACTGAGACAAGGATTTCCCTCATCCCAGCCATTAATGGGCCACATTTTAAAAAAATACTTTTGGCAATATTTTTACACCATCTATATATATCAGCACTGACTCTGATAATGACATGAAGAAAGTTTTTAAGCAAAATGTTTGCAGGGCTTAAAAAAGATGTTTCAGTTGTTTTTTTTTTACATAATGTACAAAAAAAATGTAGTTGCTGCTGTCAAGGTACAAAACAGCTAGCTTAATCAAATAATTAAAGATCCATTGTGCCAGGCCTATACTGATTAGGAGCGACATATCGCTCAATTTAAATCAGGCTTCACTTTTGCTGAATATTGGTTAGTGGGAAGAGGGAATAGTTGTCCCATGTTAGAAATCTACACAAGTTGTAATGAGTAGTAAAGTGTTTGTTTAGACTAAATTCATATCTTCTTTTTATCCTTTTAAGCAAATTTAACAAGTCTCCTATTTCAAACAAACATTTTCATGGCAAGATATGAAAAGAAAGAGTGCATGAATCATTGTCATAATAACA
This sequence comes from Elysia marginata, assembly GCA_019649035.1. Classification (NCBI taxonomy): domain Eukaryota; kingdom Metazoa; phylum Mollusca; class Gastropoda; family Plakobranchidae; genus Elysia; species Elysia marginata. The sequence continues at coordinate 253,425 of BMAT01000054.1, forward strand.
ATTGTCGGCAGGTTTTGTTGCAATTGCATTGAGATGAAGAAAATGTTGGTTTGGGTTAATGAAAAAAGATACCACAAATTAAATCCACCTGCCCCTAAGTCTACAAAAAAAAATTAAATACAAAAGCAAGCATTTGGTAATCAAGGAAATAAATGGAAAAGAAGAACATAACATATTTAAACACAGCACATTATGTACACTCAAGATTGAAAATCTGTTCGCAGTGCTACAATACAAAAGCCAGAGAACCTTGTTGCAAAAAAAAATTAATTAAAATATATTGTACTTGAAGACACATTGCTCAAAATTGGCTCTTTTGGGAGGAAATACAATTTTCAGTGACTTTCTATTTATATAAATTTAAGCTTCTGAAAATTGTTATTTAACCCGCTGAGCCCTATCCACCAGCAAACTGTTGGCAAACAAAATGTTCCTAAAAAATTATAGCCACTTCGAAGACAACTAGATTGCTGTACTTTCTCCAGCATTCAAATGGCTAGAAACTATGTAAACAGTGTTTCTTTAAGTATA
>BMAT01000054.1:264811-276322 GCA_019649035.1 Elysia marginata
AGAAAAAAGGATCCTCACTAAACATCATTTCACATATCTTAACTGTGCTATATTACACCAGTCCCAAAAAGTGAGTAGAGAACTGATGGCCAATTTATATTTTTAAAAACACCCACCTGGCCAATTTATATTTTTAAGAACACCCACCTCATATTCCTATCACTGTAAAATTGCTAACAACAATTGGTTTAAACCAACACAAAACCAATAAAGAATGGCTGGAAATAGAGGACAGTTTAACATACTTTCAAGAAAATTTTCGTGAAAAAAGCACACATTACAATATATTTTTCTCTTACTTTTTAACTTCACCAGCAAAAAAGATAATTATCTTTCCAATAATTCCAGCACAACAGAAAAGCTCTACATAATGCGTTGTATGAAATAGCAAAATCCAATGTTAAAAATTGCAAAATTCAACTCCACACTGGTTCCAAAATGTTTGTTTTCAGAAAAATGTAACCTATTATTATTAAAAGAATACCTCAGCTTAAACTTTTTAAAGCTGGTGAAGGAAGCATCACATCCCTACTAATATTTTTATTCTAGGGTGTTAACAGTTAACCAAATACTTAAACACCTTTTCCCAAAAACTGGGGGTATCTTTTTTTTTTCTTACGCCTGCTAACATCCTTTTTTTTCTTCTACCAAAAAAGAGATGTGGAAAGAGCAAAGCATAAGCTAAGATTCTATGTAACATGATTTACCTGAGGGAATAATGAAAGTGTAACCAGCAAGTAGCTGGATGCGTTGGCAGCATTCCAAGGTGTCACCTAAAAACGATTCTCCTTGCTTAGCAGACAATGTCCACTCTACATAGCGGTCTATGTTTTTCTGAGACGGTGGGGCTAACCAAAAGATCTGGTAGGGATAAGATAAGATATAATAAGATAAATCATTGATTTCAACATGGGAAACTAATATTTAACATCATCGTCATAAAAATATACAGACAAACATAAAAATCTACCAGTATTTTTTTTAACATATATTTTTTTATTTAAATCATGACAGTTCAACGCATCTAAAATGTATACATATATGAAAAAGTAGTTGAAGAGTATAATAATTTAACCAAAACTACTCAAAACAATTTAATTCAGCTATTACAAATGCTCAATATTTATAGGTGCATAGCATCGTTTCAATTTGTATATGAACATATGTAGTTAAAGGGTACAATAATATGACTCAAATTACTGTAAAAATTATTTTACATCAAAATTCACACATACAACCAACCAAAAACATAAATTAATTTAAAACTCTACCCTTTTCATACATGATTCAATCTCAAAAGATCGGGTGCATAGAAGTCCAAAATTAAAGTTGTTTTGGGGGTAATAAATTTAGTTGTTTAAAATGCTTCCTGTGAAGTATATACTCCCAAAATGATAATGGTGGCCTACATTTTACATAACATGATTACGTTTGACTGTGTGTGTGTAAACCTGACTGTGACACATTTACACTCTTTTTGTATGTTTCAGCTACCAAGTCCTCCAAAATTCTGGTATGATTTCCAGCAGCTACTGAACCATTTCAGAACATAGTATAATCTACTGCTTTTATGTATGAAATGAGTCATTGTGTTTCCCGCATTTCCTGTTATCACGTCTGCTCATACTTAGATTTAACTAATCATCCTGCCATTGAATTTCAACCTTTTCCCAACCTCCTGCATTCTTAATGGTAAATAAGTACCATTTTTGTAATTCAAATCTTTAAAAACAGTGAGTTTTTCATATTGACACCTTCGGCAGGCATTGGACGTTATACATATGACAATTAAATGATGACATGTCCAGTTTTTGCCATTCGTCATGCGGCCATGGCGATTCTGTGAATGCTGAATGGACATGATCATTCACAAATCGATGAAATAGACTATGAAATTCTTTTACCTCAATCTGTGTCTTTCATTGCTCAAACTCTTCACACTCCAAAAGAAGAGAGTGAAGTAAAACAATAAGGCAAGCTTAAAAATGTTCTATATGTTTAATAAAAAATATTAGATCTAGGTGAATAAAAGCCTAGATCTACATCTAGATTAGCTAAATTTAGATCTAATGTTGAAGTGCGTAATCGCCATGAAGAGAAAGAATACTTGACCACTTACTGCAGTGAAACAAAAGTGGACCTGTATAAATCTACTCTTATTTTGTAAACATTTAAATATAACTTCTTAATTCTATCCCAATTTTAGCAGTTCATCTCTTTCACAAGCTTCAATCTAGATCTAGATAAACGCAGGTTAACTAAAACATACTGGCCGGGAGCACTGTAATTGACGAACTCAAAGTCCCAATTGCCAAGAGCTACAGTAAACAAAACAAGCCTCCATAGAGAATATTGTGCATTTTTTTCCAGCATTTTTTCCCTATTTTTAACAGCTAATGCATCTTCTTCTTCATGGCAGATCCTTGTAGGATGTAGCCTCCCACACAGCTGAGCGGAAACCGTCTCTGTCTTGCGCAAGAATACTCGCTTCTCTTACAGAAAAGCCAAGCCAGTCAGAAATGTCTTGAGTCCATCTCCTTCTTGGTCTGCCTCTGCCTCTCCTGCCTTCCACTGCTCCTTTTAGACACAATTTTTCGAGGTTGTTGTGTCTGACGACGTGTCCAAAATATTTCAATTTTAGTTGCTTTATATTTTTAAGGAGATGGCGTTCTTTCATGCCGAGCTCTTGTAGGATATTTAGATTTGTTCTCCCTGCAGTCCATGGAATTCTAAGTATTTTTCTGTAGCATAGAGGCTCATAACTCAGACAAGCTAAGAACTTTTTCCTATGTCTCTTTATCCAAATCACTTTGAGTCTGCACAGACACAAACAGGTACAACATCTTTCTGAACTGTATTTCTCCAAAGGCAACCATTTATGTGAACCCAACTTTTAAGAAATATAAAAGCAGGACATATATCTCTTAAATAAAATAGTTCCTTCTGTAATTCTTGTTATAGTGAAGGACAGATCAGGGACAAATGAATTAGCACGCCTCCCTGTTTAAGTTTTTGGTGCTATTAGCCTCCTGCTTTGATTGATCAAAAGATCTCCAAAAATATTATAAAGGGGGTGGTGGACAACATTTTTTATATAAGTCATTTTATTTGATGTTTTCTCAGAACACATTGTGCAGTAGTATCCGGTTAAACGCACAGCACTTTGGAGACTCAAATAGCTTTGTTTAGGAGATGCATGCACTTATAAAAAGTAGTAAAAATTACTAGTTTAAGTTCATCCATTTAGAACGTGATAAAATCATTGAGTTGTTTCCCTCCACCACACAAACAAAGTCTAGCCCAGAACATAAAGAATGTGACTGATGTATGTCTTGTAGCCTAGTATGTCAAAAGCAATACCGCACTGCAACCATCCAATAAGTCGTGAGAAACAAAGGGGATAGGGGGGAGCTTGGTCAGGCTGAACACTCTACAGGCTAAAAGCTAGCCCACAACAGTTCACTTGTCAATATGGTACAGGCCAAGAGTAAGTTGCATCATCTTGCTTGTTGCGCTCCATCCTCACCCAACAGCCCTGTGTCCACCTTTTATCCTCCCTCTTTACTTAAAAGAAAATTTTTACCAATTTCATAGCATGCGTTTAGCTGATATAGCATTTGTTTGAGGTACACTGATTATATAGAAAAAACCGGTCATATTGATTTGAAGTTAGACCTACCGTGCATTTATCTGGCGTGCCTTTAACCGAATACTACTTTAGTTGTCCTGTCTTGTTTTTTAGCCATTATCAAACTTGATTTCTTATAACTCAAATCTAATCTACTGGAGTCTTCTTGGGTACTTTTACCTCCCCAATATTTGATTTCAAAGATGAAAATGCTTTTAATAATCAAAGAATGAAATATTTGTAGTTTTTTTAATTTAAGTTTAAGTATTTTGTTTTCTTACACAATGTACTCTGGGATGTGTTTTCTTCAAGTCTGAATCTGTATTGTGTGTCAATAAAAGTTTAGTGTCCTGTTTTGAAAGTAAAGCATTAACACTTAAGGCTTTTTGATGGAATTTATTCATAAGGCTGAAGATTCCCATCCCTGATTATCAATTACAATATCTAGTGTCTACCCTCTCTACCCACTCTTTTTTTATGACTGGAGGCTGTGTTACAGTTGTTTGTTTTTTTTAATCTATAACCATTTCCTTTGTCTTGCTTTTATTATTATACTGTAGCTAGTTCTGGTCCTATAATTCAGCAGATACAGTAATCTCCTTAAATTTGGTTCTTTGAAATAAGCCTAGTCAAGACTGTCTTATTGTGTCTATTTTACATACACAAGTCCGTCACCACATTTTACTTTACCTTTTCTCCATGAAGTATGTGATACCAAACTGAAGTACCACCGAAGTCTATGTGAAAGTCTGTGTAACAGCCAGCAACACTCATCAGACAATATCTGGTAATGAAAAGTTTAGTGAGTGGTTCAGTTTTATTTTTCAAAATGTATGAAAAATATTTTTTTAATTTCAAAATCAGTTAATATGTAAGAGATATGAGACAGCGAAAGGCTGAAGCAAGTAAGGGGGATATATTAATGCCAGTTATGCTTTTGACACTCCTCATGATCCACTTAAATGTCTGTTGAAATCGGTATGATGGAGAGGCAATCTCCATCTATAGGCCTTTTTACATCACACTGCATGCATTTAATGTGAAGTATTTCTTTTTTCCTCAAACTCACATATTTTATCGTATTACTTTTCATCTGTCACCTCCATCACTTGATGGAGATTTCAAGGAGGAAATTAATGCAGATAGGCTAATATCAGAATTTGTTTATGAAGGGAAAACTGCTAGAAAAATAATTGCATATACAGTTGGGCCAACCAGGCCTTTTAACAATCTTTGTGTTGCTAACATAAGAGTGTGAAAAGATTAAAGTCCCTGCTTACTTTTGAACTTTAGGGTATTTCATTCTTTCAATGACATTGGTGGACTCTGTCTGGCACTCTTTCAAATGCCTTGGCCAAGCCCTGTCTACCCAATCAATCTGCCGCACCTGTTAAAGAAAAATGAAAATGAATGCTTTATTATTCTTTTTTATTTTAATGACAAACAGGCTCTAAAAATCAATTTTAAAAAAAGCATAAAAGAGGATTCAATTTTGTTGCAGTTCAACTGTGTTGTGCCATATAAAAATTGTCACTGATGAGTAGAAGTATAACTTGGCATAAAATGCAATACAGCGGCATAATTTATCATTTCCAGAATAAAGCTTTTCAATTTTTTTCCAATTAAAATCTCAAATTCATTCTTTGAAATTCAATGATATCAATAAATTACAATTACTTTTGATCATCGAGCTTCAGTGCAGTCATGAGTGCCACTCAACGCTTTGTACCGAAAAACATACAGCTAATTTCAGATCAAAGGCTGACAAAATCTCTACAACCAAATGGATTGCTGCACTTTTGGTCAGAGTTAACACTTTGTAGCATGCATTTGCCTCAAAGCTAGTGTGACAAGTGACAGTACAACTAGAAGTATTGAGCATATCATGACTGTTGGAAATAGGGCAGAAAATTGAAAGTCAAGATGATGTTAATTAATCTGGCGTCGGAAATGTTTTGCTTGTGATTTGTTTGTTTAGCCCCTTTTTAAACTTGCCGAGCATAAAGCCAACAAACTGAGAGCATTAGGTATTGGAAATTTGTTTATTAAGTAATGTGATTACAACGGAAGATCAAAAGCTAACAGACTTACTGATTAAGTCATATATTAGGAATTTTGTTGGCAATACTGTTTTATAAGCTTGTAGGTTTAAAAAGCATAAAGGATGGAGTGGCTTCTTACTACGAAGCATTTAAACTGTAACGGTTCTGTAAACCTAAGTTCCTATGAAAAAATTTCTAGCCACAAAAATTGTTTCTTTCTTACATGCTCATTATTTCAGTTTTCCACACAACGCATGTCTTATTCTAAATCTATACCATAGCAAGGCCATATAAAACTTAATTTCAATTAAATATACATGTCCATTTAAAAGAGCAGTTCAACTCAAGAACACTGAGGTTAAAATTTTTCAATCGGACAACAAATGAAAAATGTTTCGTACCTCAGAATAATGCATTTTTTTGTAAAATATTCTAGTAGACTAAATAAGGGCTAGACAGAACCAAAGTTTTAAAAAATACAATTTTGAGGATATCTTCTACATTTGACAACCTTTATGACTAAAATTCTCCATTGTGGTATGAAGAATGCACCTGCGCAGTCAATTTTTTAATCAGAGAAGCACAAAGGGGTGAAATTTCTTTGATTACGTAAAATTTCATAATCAGTAAATCAACATATTAAACCTCCAGGGTTGTTTTTTGTGAGTCTTTTATCTTGAGCAGTTGCAAAATTATGCTAGTGTATGATTGTTTCTGCTGTTTTGGTTAAATTAATCATTCAATGGGTAAAGAGGAAGTAATTTGTGTATTTTTTCATGAAGAGGTGTGCCTAAAAAATGAAGCTCAGAGTCCTAACTTCACACAGTTACTACACCAGTAGCCTTAGCATGAGGACTGAATAGGAATCATTATGTATAAATTCAGAATTTTCTCTGCTTAATCAATATTGATTTGATAGTAAAACTTGAAAATCAAATAAGTATTATTTTTAATTCACTTATTCTAAACTCCGATACTCAACTAAGATGAGACCCCACCTCAACTTCAAAAAGAATTGGAGACTTGCTTAGACTCTATAATCCTTTCATATCAGCTCTGTCTGGAATGTGTACAGACAATAATCTGTAGAATTTTTTGGTTTTTTTTTTCTTGTTGTTACTTTTAATGTGAATGTCCGCCATGGTATTTATTCTGTTCATATAAATTTTTAATGTGATTGGGTGTAAAGCTGAAATCCTGTTTACGATGTTGCTAACTCCATTTGATTAAGCACAATTTACACTCAGTGCCGTTTTCACAGCTTCTTTTTTAGGAATTGACACAAAATAAACATCAAAATTCACATCTCTAGATCTAGCTTTTAAATTCAAATGAGACTTCATCCAATACAGATCTGGATGTAGACCTGTCTTCATTCCTTTTGATCAGGACTGAACCATATCTATCTAAATCTGAATCTGTTAAATTCAAACTTTAAGACTTGTTCAGTGACTAATGGAAACGCTCATGCAACTCCCTTGTCTCTTTGCCATGTTTGGTTTTGCTTTATAATAAAATTGTAAAGACAGCGCATTGGCCATTCTTAAAATAAACACTAGTCTCTCGGTATGCATAGAGTGAAGTTGATGTGCCGCCGTTTTGTTTGCCGCTGTGTCGTCACCATTAAGGCTAACTTTGCGGCTCAGGGAAGGCCTTCAAGCTCAGCAATTCTCTATCGCTGCAGGTAGCAAAAACAGCGAGTTTGAGTCTTTTAAAACGGAAAAATACTAAAACGCAATATTTAGGTTTGAAATTTGGATACAAGAGTGTCTTAACGTTCAAACCAAACAAAAAGTGAATGAGGACTCAAAAAAAACATCCTAATCTTGTAGCTTGTAGCTATCAGAAACAAAAGCAGAAAGTCGCGCCACACAACTTTAAGATATTTCGCTAGAACAAAATTTAGTTGGTCAAACAGCACAGCAAAGTAGGTTAGTCGGAATAAAACTGATGCCATTCGGCAACGCCCTCAATCTATCGTAAACACAACTCACTTAAATTTAGGCTGATTAGGTATACTTTTATACAGAAATAAAGGTCATTCATTTCCGCAAAGTTTGATGTATAAAATGTGCAAGTTGCTGTAGACTTATGACTAAAAAAAATGCAATCTAAATGGGCACCCCCACTTGGCACTGCATTGACAGTGCCATGAGCCAGCAATCTGGCCTTGCCATTTACCCGCCCAGCAAATAGCAGAACTGTCAAACCCTGATACGCTGGCTCCAGTGTTTTAAAACCTCAATTTCAGTATTTTCAAGCATTTCAGTAATCATTACAAATTACAAGATCCACTATAGATATGATGTAGTAATGGGACCCATTTGATAATAATGTGAGATTATTTGCACAATGTGTTAAGCCATTGCTGTTTTGTCTAAAATTCCAATTATGGGTCTTGGAAAGTATTGAGTTCATCCTCAAAGATATCATAATGTAATTTTTTTATTTGATAAATTAATGCAATTTAAAATTAACTCCATTGACTTAATTTTGGTAGTCATTCTGGTACTAAAATACTGACCGGTACTGTTTGGCAGCTCTGAAATAGTTCAACTATAGACTTTGATTATATTGATGTTTTACTATATTTACTGATTTAAAATATTACTCAGCATGCATTCTGTTCACATTTTTTTTTGTTTACGTGCATTTATAACTCTTCATGAGAAGCCTTCACTACCACAATGACTTACCAAAGTGGGTGATTCCACATAATTTTCCAGGCGTGTGTGACAAAACTCCAGGCTGATTACATTTAGCAGACGATCACGGTTTGGGTTTTCGTAATATTTCACCCACTCTTTCATTGACATTTCCATGGCTTTCTGGGTGTTCACATCCATCACATCTAAAATTCGTCTGCTCCCTGAAGGGTAAATAGAGCACTGGGTTACATTCAGAAAGGGCATGGTAAAAGATCTTAGCTCTTGATAAATTTAAATAGTTGGTCTTTAATAAGTGGTCGTCTATCAATCTCGATGGCTATAGAATTGATGGAAAATGCTGAAATTTCCATAACACATGTAAGCAGAAAATGGAATTGACAAATTCACCCAATTAATAACATCCATTAATTGCTTGGATTTTTTTTCTTTCTTTCTTTTTTTTTTTAGGGAACAAGTTTAATTCAGCAAAAACTTCTTGATTAGCTTCATTATTTATTAACAAAATGAATAAGAACATATTACAAAGAGGCATTGAAAAAGAGAGGGCCCTATCCATCATAGGTTTCTAGCTTTCATAACTGAAGCTAAAACTGATGTACATACCAACACACTGCTTGACATCACTAACTTTGAAGTTCTCGCTTGGCACTCTGAAAAGGCAAATAAAACTCTTTTCATGTGCTTTATGGAAAGGTGTCCAAACAAAATATTTCCTACTCCTGGGAACAATCAGATCAAGAGACATGTACAACTATGTGCATAACTATTGAATCCTAAACATTACACAATCACTCAAATGACTTTCTCCACCTGAAATACACGTTTTTGATAAAAATTTCTCTTAATTGAGTATGGCAGAAAACAGACAAAAGCTTGAAAAGGCAGTTTCTGCCTTCATAACAGAAAATCTAGTAAACAAGCTGGGCAATGTCAATAAATTTATGTTGTGTGTGTCAGTCAAAGTTTCTTGAAGCTTGTGAAGCAGTTTCGTTATAAAAAAATGATTAGTGCGAAAATTATGACCTTTCGAAGTGTCTGGACCCCACAAATTGAGACGGACACATTCTACTTGGATTTACACCTCTGTGATACATGAAGGTAAGTTGGCTTTTAAACCAGATTTTTTTAATTTGACTGTTGTATATTATAAAGTTTGTTATAAATTATTGATTAATTAAAAAAAAACTGTTCTAAATGTGTTTGATTTCTGTTCATTAAATTTGTCAATGTTTTAACATGTAAATTAGGTCACCTGTCTGTCTTCAAAGTCGAATTTTTCAAATATTTATTTTTGTAAAAAGTTACACTAGCTTGATGTTAGGAAGGTAGTATAAGATAAAGCAACAACGTAAGTTGTGAAATTTAATGAAAAGATTGCACTTCTATGTGTTTTTTAGTGTTTACTGAGTTAAAATTAGGTCTAGACCTACTGTCTGTCTCCATTTTCTGCCTTCAACATGGACAATTCCTGGCTCTATTTAAATTATTCACGTTCGATATTTGAACTAAAGAAGGTGAAAATCGGTTAATTGTATCAAGTTTCAATTGTGGAATGTCTTTTTTCGTGCAAGAGTATGTTTATTTAGGTGTCATTGCACAAAGTTTGTTGTCCATCTCCTTGCCTTCGACATCGGCCATAAATGCCTTGGTGATTGTTTAAAAATGGCTGACGGAAGTGGTGTGAAAGCGGTAGTGGCGACAGAAAAACGCATAATCTTAAAGGAAAAACGACGGAGATCGGCTCTCAGTTTACGTTCCAGTCTTCACATAATTCATTTTTACGTTACTTTTAGTTTATTTTCACTTTACATACATATCATGTAGCAAGAGATAGACTTTGCAGGACTTAGAATATTTACGTGACGTAGATCTAGGCTAGGTCTAATCGTGTACAATAAGTCCTATGCCGCATTTCCGTCACTACTCACTGTCACACTCTCTCTCGAGACTGCCACTAGATCTAGGGCATACTTGCATTTAAAACTTCTTTAAAAGAGAGTCTTTTGTTCCCGATCTTCCAGTTCCATATTCTACTAAATTCTGCTTGTTTACTTCTTTATTATTTGACAGGTTTTTCCAATCATATTTACCATATTAAGACTCGTCTATGCCGCATTTCCGAAATACGGCCGTAACCATCAGACATGCCTTCTCATAAGTCTAGATCTAGATCTAGGGCTTGTACTTGCGTTTAAAACACGTTTCTACAATAGGCTTTCGTTTCCGATCTTCTATATTCTACTAAATTCGGCCTGTTTACTTCTTTATTATGTGATAGGTTATTCCAATCAAGTTTAGGCCCTATTTGGATCTAGTCTAGATTCTGTTTATAGATCTAGCTTCAGATTACACCCGAATGTGCAAAAAATATGAAGGCCATCAGAAATTTCTCAGCCTTTCACTATTCTATTACCAGCAGGACTAGATCTAGAATCTAGATCTAGCTTTTTATTACAACAAATAGTGTAGTCTATCACACACTGAAACTGAAAGCTCTTTTTTGTACTTAGGTTTTATCTAGTTTGTTAATTTAGCTATTTTATCAATCAAAGAGTATAAAATGAAAAAATATTAATTACTACTAGTACTATCATCATCATTGTTCACATCAACATCTATCTTCAAGCTTTTTAATTTATCGTCTATCTGGCGTATCTGACAGTCTTTTAATTTTGATTTAATATGGCACTTTCAGGTGTTTATCACAGCTTTTACCAAGCCTACCATCAGTGGGCCTACTCCCTAGATGTTTTTTTAATGAGTATATCAGCAAGGCAAGTTAATCACTGAAGGGCCATTCTTTTTCCAGCTGTTAAATAATTTTTACTGTCCTATCTCCCCCCCCCCCAATCCCTCTTTCCTGCCAAGGTCAGCTTTTGAAATCAATCATCAGGTTGTTATGCTTCAACAAGCAATCAATAAAATGAATAATGCTGAAAATTGGAGATTTGTAAAGATAATTACTTTAATATCAGACTCACATTGTAGGGTCGCAATTTGGTCTTTTTCTATATTTAAAAGAGCCATTGCCCATTGGTGGATTTATAATTTCACAGTTTACTATACACAGCCTCCCTTTTTTAAAAAGCTGACATCAAATTCTACCCAAGGGTGCAAATTCTACCCAAGGGTGCCAGCAAAAAATTTCCCCAGCCCTGAAACTGCTATTCCT
>BMAT01000054.1:278820-299191 GCA_019649035.1 Elysia marginata
ATAAATACATCCACATATATTTCTGAAAAGCTACAAAATTAAAATTAAATGTCATATGAGTTTTCTGGCTTTTTTCTTCTTTTTTTTTTGTTTCAAATGTTAGAACCTTTAATTGGTGTGTGTTGATTATCTCCCTTTACATCATAAAAGACAATAAAGTTCTTCTAAATACCTTACAATGAAGTCAATCTGGTTATCATTTGTATTTTATGTGTTTTAGTCTGTTTTCTTGTAGTTCTTAAGTATTTTCATGTCTCTATGAAGGACTGCTGAGCTTAATGGATTTGAACAAAACAGCAAGTGGGTGACCTTGACCTAATTTTATGCGTAATGAAAAAGGCTGCTGCTTCTAATTTTTTTATATTTAGATTCTACAGGGTTTTAGCTAAAATTTGATATATGATACATGAATATTGGTATATTTTGAAAAATGGCCAAAAATTGCCTTTTCAAGCAGATGGTCTCAGACCTTGTCTGTTTTCCGCCGTATACTTTAAAGGATTTACATAAATCATTTTTAAAAGCTAAATCTAAATTCTCAATCAGTTATTCAGTAGGAAAAGGCAAAAATTTTTCTACTATTCCTATTTCAATAAAATATAAAAGATAGTAAGATTGGGTACCTGAGGCCTAACCCTGTTTTGTCATAAAAGACTATTGGACGTGTCAATCCATATTTCTGCATCCATTCCATGGTGAAATCTGAGTGAAAATAGCAACAGATTACAGTTTGAAGAAAAATAAAAGAGTACATGCAATGATGTATTTTGATCCAATTAAGGACTACCAATTCACTAAATGAATGAATCACAATAGAAGGCTCCTTAAAAATTAAATGCAAGGTTCCATGTTAACTTAGCGTGATTAAGTAATACTCACTGTCAGAGTGGTCTAAGATGCAACTCAAATTTTCTGGAAATAACTAAAAATAATCATGGCACACCCTCCTCATGCACATAAACTTACACAAATATGAGTCACCTGGGGAGACGAAATGATTGCTCATGGAGTCATCAATCTTGTTCATTTTGTGTCTTGAAAAAACAGGAGGGAAAATGGAATGAAAAGAAAAATGGCAACCCTGAATGGTGAACTTACAAAAAAATAATTTTCAGATTTTTGGAGCTGAAGTAAAAAATTTATTTCGAATCACCTGGGCCTTTCAGTTCTTGAACCATGTTCGATTGAAACTGATTACTGATGAGCTTTTCCTCCACACTGTAAAGCCTGCGCCCATCAATGTCATCTTCATCGATGTCTTGGTCATTATATTTTTTTCTTTGCTTTGTTCTCTGTGTTTTACAAAAAAAATAAGGCTGGTGAGTAACAAAATCATGAAAATGTTATAATAACTAATGAGCTTGACTTCAAAATCTAAAATTTTAAACGGAAATTTAGAATTGCTTTTTACATTCTATACTTTGTGTTCAAAATGTTGCTTTCAGCCTATAGATTACATATTTCCAGCAAGATTTTTTGACATAGTTTTAGTTCTGAAACATTTTATTTGATAGCCTGATATGACATCACTCAGGACACGTCACACGGCCTTTGTCACAGGCACTTCTAGTTCTAGACATCATTCAGTAAAATTTATCGGCCCCAGGCTTATTTTTCAAGAGTTCAAGAAAGCATGTCTAAAAATTTCTGTGCAGTCACATGTGATTTCAAAATCATGCTTATGAAAACTAGTCTGCGTGTAAAGGCAAAAAAATCTTTAAAATTTGTAAAACAAGACAACACAAAAAAATCACATCACGTGGCATAGCCTACATAAGACAATTGAATTAAAACTTAAAGGCTTTAAAAAACAAAACAAAAATATTTTCTATGTATATGCAGTTCTCAACCTTGTAACAGTTGGGCTGAATCCGGTGGACTAACAATGAACTAATGGTGTGAAGGAATCAAAAAAGAACTGAGACATAGGCTACACAACAGTGACAAGACAAGTTTTTGTTTTGAATCTATGCCTTTGGAAGTAGAAGAGCTCCTCTCACTCTGTAGCATTTAACGGCCCGTTAATTATTGCATCGCCACTCTGTAGCAACTGTCACTACCAGTATCAATAATGGCAGTCTGTGTGTAAGTGTGTGAGTGGATGTCTCATGAAATGAGCGAATGGTAGTTGGTACTGTTCAGGTAATTTTATAGGCCCTAACTTTTTCATTTTTGGGCGAAGACAGATGTTAAGACTTCTTATAATCTTTAATCATTGATGATGGAATCCAGTGGGCAAACTGGCTCTGTGGCCTAGCGGTAAAATACTCACTCAGAGATCGGGAGGTGCATGGTTCGATCCCCGGCCAAGTCAAACCAAGGACTTTAAAATTGGTATTAGCAGCTGATCCGCCTATTGTCTGGCATTATGGATTTAGTGCTAAGTCTGGTCGGCTCGGTGTCAGGAATGTGACTGGGTGTGGTGTATGCAAGCGCTCCTTACATCACAGTATGGCATCACACTTTCAATCAATTGTCCCAAGCACCTTCTCTGACATAACCTTGTAGCTGAAAAGAGACGCTAAAATTCAAACAACAACCAACCAGTGGGCAAATCTTAATACTCTCGCCTCTGCTTGGCTTGTCTGCAGTTTTCCTGTCACGGCAGCAGCGCAATGCTCAGTCTCACAGCTAGGTCTATTCTAGTGGTCTCTAGATCTATATTTCAAATCTTTTAAAGATCTAGATCTAGATCTAGCCATTGTACTAGATCAAGGCATGTTCTTCTAGATCTAGATCTAATTGGATTAACTAGCCTAAATCTTAGATGTTAAAATCTTAGTTCTTACCAGCTTTCTTCCACTTTCGATGTCGTCAGCCATTGTGTGAAAATGGATTAGATCTTGAATCTAGATAATATAAATAAAGAGCGTCAGGGCCGCAGTACTAGATCTAGATCTAGGCTAAATCTTCTTGGATCGACTTGAACCCAACCACTTTAAATGTAAATTTCTACATTCTGCATGATGCGTAGTCTAGGGATTCGGTGTGGGTGATCACAACCGACCTAGATCTAGTAACAATGAATTTTCCTTCGACTGAAAACACAACACACTTGAAAATGACGTCACAAAAGCTGTCTGCGGATAGCGGATAGAACCGAGAGTCAGTTTCAGCCGATTCTTTCAACAACAAGCCGGTCAATTTCTCGTTCATCGTTGATCGGACTATGAACAGTTTTGGGCTGAGTATTATATTATTTAAAATATGTCATGACAAAATCTGATAGGAGTAGTACATGTAATCAAATTAAACAACATGAATAAATTGAATGGTTCAAAAAATTTTAAAACTGGTATATTTGTCAATAGGGGGTTTATAATGATTTAATCACATACCAACATGTGAAGTAGCCTACAAATAATTTTCCTAAGAAAGCGTAGACCTTTTGTCAACATCGATGTGCATATGTATGGGCCATGTTAAAATTCTTTGCTGATTATGTTCACGCTTGAAAATGCCGTTGCAGCAAGGAAGGTGTGACCAAATAAACAGAAACTGGTGTGTTGGCTCTCCATTCTTGTCTTTATGTCACAATCTTGCAATGGAAGCCCATATTTTGAACCACCTATGAATAGGCTATCTATGGCTTGCTTTGTTTTTGTTCATGTTATGCAATTCTTTAAGTTTGAAAAGTACATGAATTCATTTTTGTTCATGTCAGCAATGCAGGTTGTGCAAGGTTTGCATCATAAACCTAAATTAGAAATCAAAAAGAGAACGAGCGAAGCATTTAGGCTTGACGACTAACACAATACTTTTTTAAATAAATATTGTCTCTTGCACAATAAAAATTCTCCAACCATTATTCTTCTGAAGCTTTGGGCTAAGGGGAGAGTGTTTTGGTTTTGTTTTTTTTTTATTATTATTATTATGAACGCAGCAGTTTCCAATGATTTATTACAGTACTACAGTACCGGTAAAGCATTTTTCACGAACAAATCGGGTTAGAAGTCGATTCGTTTGATAAGAGTCGAAAGACAAAAAAAATAATTTTTTGTCTTCCAGAGATAATATTCGGGTAGGGTGTTCTATAATTCTTTGCGCATGCGTCACGGTTAAAATTATGCCAAAAAGGATAAGTTAGTTTGGACCTTCTGCGGCCATGAATCTGGGACAACTTTACTCTTATTTGTTTGTTTGTTTGTTTTAGCCTAGATGTTTGGGTGTTTTTTTTTTAGTTTAAGCCAGCGATATACTAAAGTTAGCAAGACGAGCTAACGCTATATTAGCGATCACAGCCATGTGTGACATCACTGCGCGAACTAAGCAGGCGACTACAGCCCTCAACCCGCGATGCCGGCAGAGGTGACGGCGCTCAGGACACGAAAAAAACATAAGTTACTGCTATGCATTCCATTGACCATCATGAATTGTTTTAATTTTTCCTACTTGTTTTCGTTTAGTTCAATTTGTTCAAATATTGTAGCATTATCAAATGAATATAGTCATTTTTATAAGGTACAGTGAACACAAATAATGAAATTGTATGGTTTTTTTTTTATTATTTATTCAATGCCTGAAAACTCTTCCACTTCCAGTCCATCGTTAACATCGCGGAACCGTAGTTATAACAATTAATGTGTTTTATCAGATCACAATAGAAACTATATTTCTTTAATGCACTTATCTTAACATACCATCCTAAAAACCTTTAGGTATCGGCATATGTAGGACCTACTAGTAGGCTTATTACGGTAGTAAAATACGGTACAAATTGTCGATATTAATTATGTTACCGTGGAGAACAGTCTAGTTGTCATGTTTTGTTTTGTTTTTTGTTTTTTTGTTTTGTTTTTTTTTCGATAGCTCTGTTCAGAAATAATTCAAAATTTTAATAATTTGACACGCAGTTATCCTTCACCAATCAAGCGCACTGAATGCTGTGGGCCGCTCACCAGCATCCTACTAGGGAAGTTGACAGCTATTGGGTTTTAATTTCCCCATGTGGGATTAACAAAGAATTCTGTATTCTGTATTGATGACCAATTTGGCAATGGCTGCGATATTGATAATGACTTGTATGCTTTTTGCTACTTTTTGCTCTTCTTCTTTCTTTTCAAAATGTTAAAGGTTGAGCGAGACAATGCATATACATGTAGTCACATGAGACAACGACTAAACGATACTTCTATAAGGGCTACCGTGTCCATGTAACATAATGTACAAAAAAAATTGCCCTATACAGAAGTTGGCTGGTTTGGTACGGTTGTCTTTTTTTTTCCCTTTTTGCGCAGCCAAATATCCACTCGAGCGTTTCAAGCTTGGTTACCTCAGAAAACCTGACTTCACAGATCACAGTGCAAATTATAAAAGTCGCATTGCAGCATTTAAGATTATTGTGTGCGTGGTAAATTCATGCCTAGCCATAAGTATTGTTCAAAAAGTATACAAGAAAAGCAATCGAGAGCGGCAAGTTGATGCTACACTGAAGACAAAACTAAGAATATTCAATTCCAATGTTAAGTCAGTACTTCTCTACGGATGTGAAGCATGGAATGCATCAACAATGTCTATAAAAAGGATCCAGGTGTTTATCAATAGGTGTCTGAGAAGAATTCTAAGGATTAAGTGGACGGATAAGATCAGCAATGAGTCACTATGGGAAAGAACTAGACAGATTCCAGCAGGAGACGAAATAGGAAGGCGACGATGGAGATGGATTGGCCACACTCTAAGAAAGCCATGTGGCAGCATCACAAAGAATGTGTTGGACTGGAACCCACAGGGGAAAAGATCAAGAGGAAGACCCAGAGGAACGTGGAGAAGAGTCAGAGACAATGATGTAAAAGACAGTGGACATACATGGAACCATGTTAAGCGGATGGCCCAGGATAGAGAGAGATGGAGGGGCTTTGTTGATGGCCTATACCCTGCTCCAGGGTGAGAAAGGCAAAGAAGAAGTTGATGCTAAGTGCAAGTCAATAAACATAAGTTGAAGAACACTTAAAATACACCAACAGAAAATGTATTTTTAGATTTTTGTGCGTACAACGTAGGCTTACCACAGATTCTAAACGACTCAATCAGTTCGCAGTAAGATTAAATAGGGGATCTTTTCCCTACGATGAGCTTATAACCCGAGAACCCTCGTGAACTGTGTGCAATTAGTGCTCCACGTATATTTTACTATACGAGAACCACTGAAAAATTTTTGAAACCAGTCAAAATAAGTCTTAAGTCAAAACTAAGAGGTAGTCAGATATTGGTATAACAGAAAAGCTTATTTTACTTTCAAATACAACAAACAGAAAAGGCTCTCTCATGTTTCTGTATAAAGTTGTAGCCGTTTGAAGCCGGCAGGGTTAGGACTTGTGAAAATTTGGGAAAGGGGGAATATAGAAAGCATTTAAAGTACAGACGACTATAAAGGTGTTGAGGCCTTAGCAACCATACTAATTAAAATTCAACACATGAAATTTGAAATTTCAACGTGAGTTAGGTGTGAAAACTGTTTAGAAATGGTTCTAGTGTCGATATTTAATTTTTTTTTTAATTGACATTAGAATACCCACAAAAGTTTAAATGCCTACATCTCAAAATTAAGCCATTCGATTAACGGCTTATTTGGACAGATTGCGATACGAATTAATTTTTCTTTTTTGGACTCGGAGCGTGATCACTCAGCCCAAAACAAGTCTATCCTTCGACTTTGCGACAATTTTTTAAATTTCTGGTTCAGGTTTCAACCGTTGCTAAAAAGCTCGCCTTGGCGTTTTAGATAAAACAAAACCCAGGGTTTTTTATGGTGGTACATAGTGTCAGCCCCAATGTGCTGAAAAACTGCGCCGATCAGCTTGGAGACATTGCGGCTCGTCTATCTAATTTATCAATAAACTTAACTGATCCCCAAAAAAGAGGTTAAAAAAATATGAATGGTTTTCGCCTTGTCGCCATCGCGTCTCATATGATGAAAGCTTTTGAACGATGTATGATGACGCGCCTGTATAGGTTAATAAGTGATCATCCCGACCCTCTTCCAGCTTGCTTAATTTAAAAACCAAATAGGATCGTGGAAAATGCAATACTATATGTTCTCAATAAATTGTACGCACATCTCGGCAAACCAAAAGCTAGCATGCGTTTGAAGTTTTTTTTTTCTTTTAATAATCTTATACGTGACAAGATAACAAAAATGAGTTTGCGCCCGGCTCTGTGGGTTACAGGCTACCTTACATCCCGACAACAGTATGTTCGACTTACTCCAACACTCTTCTCCGAAACAATACTGACAAACACGGGTGCACCTCAAGACACTGTGTTTTCCCATTTCGTTTTCTGCGTTTACACATCAGACTATCGACCCTATGACAGAAGAGTGTATTTTTTAAAATTAATTAGCAGACGGCACCGTTTTGACAGGACTGGTCATTATTGACCGTGACCAGAATTATATCGAAGAAATAGGTAGATTTTTTAAGTGGTATGACAGCAATTTGTTTAGAGCTAAATATAAATCAAACAAAGGAGATTGTCACCGACTTCGGTTTGAGTTGGAGAGAACCAGAACGAATCAATGTATGAAACATGGCTGTAGAGCGGTTTGAAAACTTTTGGGGATAATTTTGGACGACCTGTATTTTCGAAAGCGCAATCTCTTTCAAGTTGTCGTAGTCCTGTTCTTATAAAAATTGTAAGAAAAATAAAGAGCATAATCGAAGATGGGACCAGACCTACTTAGAAATAAATAAAAGGCGGATAGCATGTAGTAGAAGGTTTAGATTACCATAATCAAATACATGTACTAACAAACGCGATGCTTCTTTTACACCTAGATCGATTTCAATTTCCAACACTTTCAAAAACGAGTGTACGATTGCGAGTAAAAAATTTTGAGTGAAGGGACACAGTAGGCATAGCGACTGAACACAAGGGAGTTTGCGAACATGGGTGTGTACGTTTGCGCTAATTTAGTCACTCGCCATGATTAAATTTTTTTTGTAGAAAACAATTGCATGACTCCATGAGGAAGAAGAGAAAACTATTTCTTGTGTAAGATGCTTGGAGCAGCATCAGAGAAAGAAAGCACCGCCAAAGGGTTTGGCCAGTTGGTAAAAACCTTATGGTAACTATTGGATTGTACTATTGTGTACTAAGTACTATTGGTTTTTAAGGATTATTTTTGATTTACTCGCATTGTTACACGGTTGATTATTGACTTAAGCTCCTGCGTCATGTCTTGCGCTTTTGAGACGAATGCACTAAGATTTTATGTGGAGAATATCATGCAGAATCCTCATCGACTGTATATTCATTTTTTCTTGTGGTTGTGTTAGATTAAGGGTCATAGTGTCATTCCGTGGTTAATTATCCTTACTGTCACTATTTACTGGAGTATGGTAGAGTACAAGGCTTGTAAATCCATAGCATCAGAGGTTTGTTTTTCAGATCTGTCGAACCCGGATAATACAATGTGTTTATGGTGTATTAGAGGAAGATGAAAACCATACTTGAGACATATCGCAAAGACTGATAAGTAGTTTAGTCGCCCTTATTACATGTACTTGATTGTATCGTGAAAATAGAGATTCATTGTAATATTACAAGGTATATTGTTTGAGAAGTAATGCCTTGTGTGGAAGATTTAAGTGAGAATCTTATGTTTGCAATTTACATTATGCTATAATCATGATCATAATTTGTTTTTATTTTCCAGAGAATAATTTGTTTTCCTATTCTGGCTGGGCTTTTAGATGTATGCTGGCTTATAGGTATACATTATTCTAGAAGTTCTACTTAAGGTTACAATGTGTTACCAGCTGATTTGAGTCACGGGTTTATATAGAACACAGGCCATTTAAAATGCAGCATTATTTGATTGCATAGATGCTGTCTGATTATTTCTGGCCATTGTTTGCCAGTCTTGGTGCTGTTTGGTGTCAATAAACGCATTTCAAACTTACCTGTGTCACTATCTGTGTGCTCGGGTATCTATGACTAGAGACATGTCATCATTGTCGTCTGCATGGTGTAAAACTAAATGGGGATCACAATGAAATAACCCCAATATGTGTGCTATTGAAGAGAGAGAGAGAGAGAGAGAGAGAGAGAGACAGACAGAGACAGAGACAGAGAGACAGAGAGACAGACAGTGTGCGTGTGTGATAGTATGAAGCAACCTGTCTCACCACATGGCCTCATACACTAAATATGACAATTTCTTTTTTAGAGAGTGAAAAGGTGAAGTTGGATGCTCATGAAAGCGTTTTACCCTAAATACTCCACAAATGCAAAAAAAAATGATAAAGGAAAAGTCTATTCCTTAAAAAAACCACCGGCTTACATTAAGAAGTACCGTTAATCTAGAAACGCCGTATGTATTCATTTAGAAGTCTTGAATATTACTATTTGATTATATTGCGACTTAAACTCTTTATGTGAATGTAAACTTAAACGATATCTTTAACAATGAATGGCGGTGGATGACTCTAAAATATTTATTAATTTTTTTTATTAATTCCGATAATGGTTTCTCCTAAATACCAGCCTAATGTGATAAAAGATGAGCCTTATACTGTCATCCTCTAGCATATCATACCCATTGAGATTTATTCTGAAGTAATTCTTAGTTTTCCAACTGATATAAAATGATATTGATTTGGTAAATAAGGTAACATTCCATTTCAATCTATTTAATATTTTCTGTATTGTTGATGGTTTGCGTACATACATCACATTTTACAACTGTTGTTTATGTCTGTGGATGCCTTGACTAAATAGAGATGGGATAACTTCTTTACTGATTTCCCTTGTCTGACTGTATTAACATAGACCAAACGATTATTTTCAATGTGTTTGGTCGGCAATATTACAGACCTTAAGCAACAACGCGTGAGTATGACGCGAACGTCTGTGGGTCTATTTTTAGAAACTGGTTTCATTATTTTTATAGTTTCTCAATCTGCTTTCCCGATTTTCACGTACGCTTAATGAGACACGGTGCGTGTGCTAAAGGTCTCTATTGAGGCAGGGGTGCCGAGATCAGTTTCGTACACTTGTATTCCGTGAGAGTGGTTGCCTTTGTGATGACTCATTACGAGTGACAGGTCGGCGAATGGCTATTAAATTTTCACATATCTTTTATTGTACACTGTATATTGAACATTACGAAGCTTTACCTCCACGGCGAGTTTCTACTATCTCAGGCCTACCCCTAGAGGTTTGAGTGTCGATCATAAATCTGGCCAGGCGGCTTAGACTTTCATCAGCGCAAACCTTCCTCCCCATGGTGAACAACGAGGAGATAAACTCTGTATTAGAGTAAACATTGGTGGATAATACGATATCATGCAAGACGGTGTACAACTTATCAAAACACTCTCGTGCATGTTTTGCTCGGTCACCGTTTGATGTTTTACTGATATGTCTATAAGTATGATTTTATTGCGAAGTAACAGTATGTTTTAATGATTTATTATTTTTTTTTTCATTTTCTCCCGTTGGCAGAACTTATTGTCCTTCTGTTTGGGTTCTAGTTCAACATGTATATCAAATTCTAGTTCTATTTACACTTCAACTGTTTTTATTACTAATTCTAGTAATAATTCTTGTGTGTTCATTTTCAGCGTCAGTTTAAGTTCAAATCCTGTTTTATTTTGGAGAAGTCAAGCCTACACTAAACTTATCTGCATCCTTAATTCAATGACGTGGTTTTGTGATACATGTATGTGAAAACCATCGCAGTAAATAAAATATACACATTCAATTAGGAGTAAGAAGTGACCACCGGCTGGCACTTCATGTAAATAGCATGTATCAAATATACTTGTACACCCTATGTTGACATATATTTATACACTTACTTTTATTTGTATTTAATATATAATCTGTTTATTTTCCACTCTTTTATCCTCCAAAAAGGTGGTACGGATTGTATTATATTTTGAATGCTCCTTTTATGATATATTATGTAAACTTTGTGTGTATAAATACAATTTTAATACCATTTACATTGAATTTCCCCAACAAGGATTGATAAATATTTATCTTATCTTACATACACTGAGTAGAGAAAGGCACACACATCATAGGACTTATATAACTGCCAGTCTCCACAGCACACACTGCGATGCTACACAAGCAAGGCTGCCAGCAAAGCTCATTGATGCACACAGGTCTCGACTTTATCCCACGTTTGGTATAAAGCCCTTGAGACGAGAAACTATATTTTTTACCATTCACTCCATTTTTATATTACTTATAGCCTACCTTATTTTATCGTGATGCTAGAGCCAATGTGATGTTTAGTTCTCATTTTTATTCTTTTATGAGTTACAAATAAAAAAGACCTCAAGATACTCAAATAATGAAAACGAAGCAAATTGAGCACAACAGATAATACGTTATGCAAGATGAGCCTCCTCAATAGCAGCAATTGGGTGTTTTTACCAGGGGGCGGTGCTCTTATTCCTTTATGCTTTTCTCGAAACAAAAGAGTAAAAAGCAAAGAAGTTATATTTAGTATGAAATGAAATGACAGATGGCGCCGACGTACGGGCATACTTCTTGCTTCATTAATCTTTTGTTTGAAAATAATTTAAGCTTTTTGTATTACATATAATAGAGAATAACGACCCAAAGTTGTTCAGCTGTCTTATAATGAGAGGCCCTGGACATTTCACTACCGGTACTGACACTGTGAATGTCGTAATATGGACCAGAAGAACACTAAAACTAGAAAGAGTTGCATTCGTGCCTCGATAACGTTATTAAACCTACACATTTGGCATTAAGTCCTTGCGACTCGAAACGACATTTTGTTTATACTAAATCTCATTTTTATATCTTGCTAGGCAACGCCCTCAGTCACAAATTAGGCCCAAAGTGATGTTTAGCTCTCATCTTTATTCTTTTGTTAACACATTTCAACAAACAACAAGCACATAAAAAAGCAAAATCAAACAAAAGAAAGAATTTTTGTGCAAGATAGGCCTACCCAAACAACAATTCCATCACCATTAACAGTGATCAAGACTAGTGTTTGTCGCTTGGGGGCGGGGCCTTATTCCTTTATGCATTTCTTGAATGAAGAAGTATCGGTACAAGAAGAAATTAAAAATGCATTTTGTTTTTTTTTTCAACCGAGGTACAGTTATAGGCAAAAGAGTAGAACCCACTGAGGTATGACCAAGCTTCATTTTTCATTCACCTTTTGAGTGAAAGTGTCCTAAGCTTTTGGTATCAAAATCTCTAAAATTAGGAACAAGAAAATGAGAGGCTGTGGACATTTTTATCAGTAATATATACACGTACGAAAAGAACACTAAAACTACATTGAGAAAATAACAGTTAGAGGCGCCAATGCTCTAAATGAACACTACTCCTCCAAGAACCTGAGACCAAGACTTTTCGAGGAAAGCACAAAGGTACATCTATGTTTTGTAGAAGGATCCTTAATAAGGACTATAAATTTATGGTATAGATCTAGAACGACTTGACAAGGCTTTGTCCACTAGCCTATCTTTGTCAGATTTTTCCATGACATAACCTGTGCATCGAAAGCCTAAAATATTCTCAAACAGAAAAAAGATTAAAATCTTCCACTGGATCCACATATATATATATATAATTAAAAATTCATAAAAGTTTGAAACGAAATCAGTTTCTCAAAACCTTACAGTTTCTAGCTAAACAAAATGATTAA
The DNA here is from genome assembly GCA_019649035.1 of Elysia marginata. Classification (NCBI taxonomy): domain Eukaryota; kingdom Metazoa; phylum Mollusca; class Gastropoda; family Plakobranchidae; genus Elysia; species Elysia marginata. The sequence continues at coordinate 291,464 of BMAT01000054.1, forward strand.
AGAAATATTTAATTAGTAAATGGGATAAAACCTGACCTAGTCAATGAACACCCCATTGACTCATGGGTAAAAATAGGCTGGAGCATAGAATCACCCAGATGGTCAGTGAAAGACATTTCAGTTCAGTCAATGCTCGACCGTGATCAGGGAAGGTTATCATCGGGACCTCGGTCCTCCCCTGAACATGGAAAAACAAGCAACGGTATGTTGATACCATCTTTCGCAACTTGCCACATGGATAAAGATATTCAGAATCCATCTAGATCTGCAGCCAATGTAGATATTGGTCTAATCTAGCCTAGATTTATCTATCTACATTCTTGTGTAAAACATTTTTGTTTTCCATGAGTCTAATTCATTGGAAGGGCATTCCCCTCAGCCCTCGTTTGTTTTCATTTCGAAGACATGTGTCTCCAGCGTGTTTATTACTTTATAAATAATGCAGACCCTAAGTCTACGGGCCTAGATCTAGATCAAGATTTTAGTCTAGTGTTAAATTTAGATTATCCACCTTTCTATTTCTAAAAACAAAAATTAGGAGAACACTTTAATGTTTTTAATTTTATGTCCATGCAAGTGGCAAATCAAAGGAGATTCATCATTCAAGATTCTAGTCTAGTCTAAATCTAGATTCCATGTTCCAGAATAGGCCTAGATCTAGAACTACACTGTTAATCCTCTCAAGCATTTCCACACAAGGGTACGACCATAGCTGAGCCTTTGGAATCTTCATGGTTATAAATTCTATCTGATTTTAGAAATAGGGGCCTAAAGGGTCTTGTGCAATGAAATTCATAATTATTTTTATATTGACAAAAATGAGTGTCATAATATGAAATGAAGGGTAAGTGCTTTCTTATAAAATAATTGAATCCATGCAGTGGCAAACTAGAGAGGAAATCCTGCCTAATCTGCATATGCTTTCAGGTACTGACATAAATGTAATATACTTAGGCCTTAACAACTAATAGTAATAACAGTATAATACTATAAGTCACACGACCTGCCCTTCCTCCTGTTATGTTTTTCATGGGAAACGACATATGTTTTGCTATGTTGATAGTCTTTCTTTGTAATTTTAGCCTACTCAATGAAATCATTTTTGATAGCTAGTTTTTTTTTCGGATGGATTTCCGCAGAGGGGAGCTACCCTAAACTAGATTTTTTTTTGCTGAGGAAGAAAAGAAATATTCATCTATTATGTTCTTCTTCTCTTTCTTTTTTTACCCTAATTTTCTATGGTGCTGGAAGATCTAAAACAAGGCATTGTTTGTTACTACAAGCAAACAAATTATTACACAAGTCAGAATCAAATTGTCTTGGACGTGACCAGAACCGCAGACCCTTAGCATTAGCACTCTCAATTCCAACTGAGGTGTCTGATCAACTGAGCTAACATGATTGTTGACAATTGAGTCTCACAAAATCGTTAGTACTTTGAACAGCAATGAAACTCACCCTACCTGAGTTGGTTGAATAGTTCAAATGTGTATGGATTTTAAAGTCATACTCCGTGATATTGATAACAATAGCCTGTTTAAAATAAGGCACTTTAATGAACACAAATATTTAAAAAAAAAAAGAGAATTTTAATTTTTATGGCATTGGTTTAAATTAAATTAAATGTCTGCCATTTGGAAAAGTTGATGACCTGTGTTTGCCTTAGGCTGTGAACATAAATATTTGCATACAGTCAACACCGCTTTTAAAAGTCGATTTCCAGGGGACATAACATGGTAACTACTAAGATTGACTTTTGGAAGTGAAAAATCGAGTTAAGCAATAGCTGGGTTATCTCCTTAGATTAACATTTTAACTTAAGGTTTTTGTTTGTCTTCATCTGTATAATTTTCTCTCAATATTGTTTTTGTTGTTGTTGTTATAATATAAATTATAGTTGTTTATTTTTCACTTATTTTAATAAAAAATATAAAAAAAACATAATTTTTAAAGGAACAAATCGATTGTAGCTCTCTATCTAGCTCTCTCAACATTGCAATGACTAACCTCTGTAATCGGACCTAGCATTACACTCTTGCTAAGCTCTCATTCTTTCAGTTTCACTTCAGTCTCATATTGGGGAGATGGGAGGGGCTTCTATAAGTTAGATTCAATCATAATAATAATAAATAAATAATGAAGAACATTCATATCTATAGCGCTTTTACAAAAAGCTCAAAGCGCATTAGACAACAATGACATTGACATATTTCCAATGGCAATATACATTCACAGAACAAAATAAAGTTAGGACAGATACATTTGGAATAGGTGCGTTTTTAACGCAGACTTGAACTCCTGCGAGTCCTTTATCTGTCGAATGGGCAGAGGAAGCGAGTCCCAAACGTGAGGAGCTGCATATGAAAATGATTTTTCTCCATAGGTCCTAGTTTTCACTGTAGGTACAACTAACAAATCTTTACTGCGCAATGTGCGAGATAGTTTGTAAACGCTAATCATAGGGCACAACGCATCTGAAACAGGGGGCATGCCCCATAAATACACGAGACTACTCATATCGTGATTAACATTACTGTAGTGTGATAGTGATAGAGATCGCACATTCCTCCCGAATCGCACCCACCTACATCTAGATAGGCCAGATGGCTCGAGCTGTGCAGCGTACGCTGTGCCACTAATCCTGGCATGCCAAGCCTAGCTTGTTCATGGTGAGAGAGGGGTGAGAGTAAGGAAGCTTTGACCACTCAGACAGAAACAGACGTGTTGTCTCTAGAGACACTTTGTGTACTTAATCATCTTAGTCTTGTGGGTTACACATAGCCACACCTGTAAACCCTTCACTTTTAGCACTGTTGATTACAAAGACTGATGTAAGAGCGTGGTTTTAGGAGTTTATTGTCTCCTGCTTTCAGGGCTGTTTAACGTCTCATAAGGTTCTCGGGAATCCTTATACGGCGACTCGGGTGGGGTTATTGTCTCCTAAGGTTCTCTTAGACCTTCATGCAGTGATTGGTCTGGTGTAGACTCGATCTGTCTAGCTTCAGTGTGGTTTAGATCGACTGGAGCTAGGGAATATCGTCATATTTTTTGCTAGCATGAGCTTTTCTAAGATTGACTTATATGAAAATCGACTTATGTGCTAGTGCTTATATTTTTGTTATCCGAAGGGGGAGGGACCAAGGAAAAAAGATCGACTTATCCAGCATCGACTTAAGTGGAGTTGACTGTATTTGAAGGATTGAAAACCCTGTGATGGGTTCAGCGTTTTAGTATAATAATCTTTTATGAAAGAAAAAATTTTAAAAGGATTATAAATTAAAATTTAGGCCCTACATTGTTTCTAATTACTAAATTAATGAAGGAATGAAAGGTAGTTTAATAAACTTTAATCTTATTTAGCCAACAAGTGAGACCTTCCTTTGATGCCTGAAATCTAGGGTCATACCACTTGCCTCTGACCTTGGAGCTGCAATATGTCATTGTTAATAAAAAAAGGCTGCCAGAGTGTTGAAAAATTGTCGGTAGGAACGGATTTTAATTGATTGTAACAAAATTATGAATGCGCGATCATTTATTCATTATAACTATATCACAAACTAGTTTTATCACTTTTATAAACCTTTGAGGGTCTCAGTAAGTACAGATTAATAGTGGTTCCTCTCTGCATAAATCTTCCCGTTTTTGCTTCCTTTATTTCTTTTCAAATTTAGTCTTTTTTAATCTATTCTATTCACTTCAGCAGTCAGCATGTGGATAAAGCAAAAAAGGCTGGGGAAAAGTGGATATTATAAATGAGTTGTTTGTCAAGTAAACTATAAGCAGACCTGCCAACATTAGGTCTTGCCTGTAATGGTGGCGCAAAGAAAATTATGGATTACAATTAACCACTGTCTAATTACGGTGTGTTGGTAAGCCTAGGTCAAGCTTACACAGAAAGTTTTGTTTTGTACTCAAAAATGTAATCCCGACATGGTCTGACTCTGATACAACACTGGCTATCTCTTTATTTATAAACATTTGTAAAATTTAAAAATGGAAGGGCACTTCTATTAATTAAGACGAGAGAAATTATCAATAATAGGTTATGTCTTATCTAAGTCAGTGCTTTAAGAGACTTCGAGTGTTCAAAAATGTAACAGTTCTCTAGGTCTACCAAAAAATACATAAATTTGACTTGTCAATTATTGTTTTACCATATCATATTTTAAATCTATCAAATTCATAGAAAAATGCAAGCAATTCGGAAAAGTGGTCGTCAACACAGTCGCTCTGCTAGGCAAGTTGGACTATATTATATATGACTATATAGACTTTGAAAATCAATGAATAACTTAAGTTAACTAATCAATAATTGATTTTTCTTTTAATTTAAGTTTAGGTGTTTTACTCTTCCAAAACAGGATGGTGGTGCTTTTCCAGACTTGATATCTGCAGCTCTCCATGGTGCTGGTATTTCTGGCGATGATCTAGCTTTTGATTTCAGTGATTTTAATGATGGAGCAACTGACACAGGCTCGGATGAGTTTCAAAACGTAGGTCATTGTTGTTCTATTTTGGAAATAGAACCAGGCAGAAAGGTCAAAATAAAGCTTCCAAAAATTTAATGTGTCAGAATAAAATTTTGTATCAAATATTGATAATTTAGACATTGACCTTGGTTACATGCTCAAGGTTAATAGATATTTCTTATACTTTCTATAGGCCTTTAGCGTCAAAATTTAGGTAGCAAAGCTAATCTGTATACTTAGAGTGGACAAAAAATTCAACCTAAACATAATTTCTGATCTGATTTTTTCACAAGAAAGTCTCTTTTTGTTTTCATAACTGTCAAATGAAAATCTGTTGAACAGATTAAGAAATCAGCATACTGATTATATGAAGAAAAGGATGGTCTTTTCATTTTCATTACAATATGTTGCTCAGAAATCATTTTGAAAAAAAATAAAGAAACCTGATTTATCATTAGAGATTAACTTGGACTCTTTGCACTTATAAACAGTTATTCATAAGCCACAGCTATCATTGTTCAAATTTAACAAAATTGCAATCATATTTCAGATCACTTCCCATGTGGCTGATGAACCAGCATCATTATCTGCTGTACAGCCTCGACCCGCTAGTCAGGGAGAATCAACTAACACTGGTCAGCGTTTGGTGCCTCAGGGTCATTTACAGCAAATTACCTGCAGCAACCCACCAGTTCTGCAGTCAAATCAGCCCATGACTATCATCAACCCCCCACATATCCGTCCACAGAGTTCTAGTTTGCTGAGCAAGCCTGCAAATAGAGCAGCAAGAATAGTCCCTCAAGTGAGGCGTGTTCAGACTGTCCCTCAAGGCCTCCAGTATCAAACTGTTTCTCGACCAGCCACCTCAGATGGCCTGAAATCTCAGAGTACAATCCAGCCACCAAATCCGCAACAAGGGATGCAATCTTTTAAAATTGTAAGGACTCCTGTACCTTTGGGTGGATTGCCTCAAGGTCAGCCAGTACAGACACTACAGAAAGGTGTGCGCAGTCAGCCCATACCAAGACACTTGAATCGCAGTATGAGTGCCAGTGTTATAGCTCCTCAAGTGAGTCGGCTTTAAAGTTAAAAGAAAGTCCTAGCGCATTTTGATTATTCTTTCCTTTTTGACAAGAAAATAAGACAACAGGATGAGAAACGTATACATTAAAAATGTTTTGAATTCTATAAACATTGCAATTGAAGAGTGGAACGGCACCTTAATTTGGAAAAATTATCAATATTTGGTTATCAGACTTATTACAGACATAGAATGTTCAGAAATTTTACAACACATATTAGATATCTACAAAAATTTTTTTAGATGTCTTTTTTTTTTTGTACTTTTCCAGCTTCAAATTTTATGCTTTTCTCAAAAGGTGATTTTTTTTACCTATAGATAGACTATCTTCGCATGTATTTATTGTGCAATTATCAGGAAGTTTAGTGTGTGGTTGCCTTTCCGACAAATGTATACAGTAGTGTTGACTTTTTTTTTATGTTCACTATCTTGCCTAGTTCTAAAAATCTAGAAAACAAAACTCCAGGACCCTTTATCCAGCTAAGGGTCTGTGCATATGTGATCAACCTAAATTTTTCTATCTGTTATATGATAAAAAAAAATATATATGAATTTTTTTTTATTTGTACATTTCTCAGAGTTCTGGCTTGCCAATTTTAAAGAACAATATGATGGGGACAGGAAATAACGTTTCCAGCAGTATTATTCAAGTTCCATCATCTTCTGTTGGTTTGCAGGCTCAAACACAGGTTAGTGTAGGTGCTTTATTTGTCTATTAATATAGAGACATCAGTGTTGTTTACAATATATTAAACAGGGTTTTGTTACAATTATTGCAACAGGAGCTCAGCCATAATGCATGTTGTCAAAGTAGTCCCCAGATTTCAGTCATGAAGTATATGAAGCATTAAATTGAATAGCATTTTTCAATTCACAGGGCTGCCACTTATCCCTGGCTCCACGGAAATCCTGTGGTTTCTGAGATTCTTTGTTGTTGTCCAAGCGTCTGTGGTCTTGTCTATAGATCTTTTATGAGAATCCTTATGTTTCTGTGGCCTGATCTACTTTTTCTTTAACCGGTGACCAAAAAACTGTCCATGCCCACCATGTTTAATCCCTTCGTGCTTGATCAGGAGGTATAAAGTTTCTCATTGGTGAAGGGCAGTGTTTATAAAAGTTTTGTAGGCCTATTTTATCACCGGTGATGCAGTAGGCTACTCTTCTCGCCCTAGGTCTTATTTGCAAAGCTTTTCTGTGCCGTAGCGACGTGCGGAATGCTTTCCCTTTTCAAACGTTGGAATCGTTTTTCCTGGAAGAAAAAAACAGGGCTAAGATCGGCAGAGCATGATTGAGGAGCCGCACATTCACACTCACACAATAAAAATAAAAAAGCGGCGTTTCTGGCACATGTTTCATTCATTCAGCGGCCTTGATGGTTTCAATTCCACGAAGACCAGTTTGCAGTTCATGTACCGGTGTCTATAACAACTCTGTATCCACCATCCTACATATATCATTATGATTGTTAATTTTTAGGTTCGTCACCATTCGCCTTTCAATATAAACATGCACACACAGACAATAAGTGGCTTCATTTATGTAGGCACTATTTACTAAAAATAAAACACAACTAGCGATGTAGGCGTTGCGCCTGTAGGAGATCAGAGGCATCAATGCCAGGACCGTTCCAGCTTGCTTTCCAAGAAAAAAATCAGGAAACTGAGACAAATCATACACATTACATGTACATTGTTTTCATTCCCAAAACGCCGTTTTCCTGCATCCCTTCCCTTCTCATATTGCCGGTAATTATTCTTTGGTGACCTTTGCCATAAATTCTCACTTGTTCGATCTCCTCCATGTCTTTATTCATCCTTAATGTCTCTCTCCTAAAGGCATTCCCTTTCCTTGGATAATCCTACTCCTCTCTACCTCTGATGTTTTGTCTGGACTCCCTCTGGTCACCTCTGGGCAGACTTCGACATAACTTTTTTTTTTCTCCTTGGCTCTCTCTCTCTAAAACTGCCGTTTTCTTAAACGTTCCTGTCTGTGACTTTTTGTCTGCCCCTCTCCTGTACCCATCTCTGGGTAGGCCTTTTCATAAACCTAATGTAAAGACGTCTCTATTTCTCTCTACTCTCTCCATCTCCAACTATATTTTCTTTTCTTTGACGTTCCTGATACCCCTCAGTCATTGATTTTTTGTTTGTCTTTCCCTTTATCCATCTCTTGGTAGGC
>BMAT01000054.1:299335-311325 GCA_019649035.1 Elysia marginata
TCCCCTCTGATGCCATCCCTGGACAAAAATGTCAGAGATGAACAATAATGCTGTGCAGATATTAGCTTCATGTTGCTGAGGTCTTGAGATAAACGGGTTGTGAAATATTAAATAAATACTGTAATGTTTTAAGTTACAAAAATAGACATAACAAATTCCTTAAAGTATGCAAGATTTGATAAAGTGTGTAACAAACAATATCCTGTGGTTTTGTTGCCTTTAAATGTGGCTAAAATTTAAGCTATAATGTTGTCGATGTTTTGATGGCTTTTTGCGATGAGTATGAAAAAAATCATGAATTGGACCACATCCGAGTGGCAGCCTTGAATTCACCTAATTTCTTATTCTTATCAATTGTAATTGTTGAATGTGTGGAACTGTTAACACTTTGATTTTTCACAATGAGAAATCATTCAATATGATTGCTAAATAATTTTGAAAATATCAAAATTTAATGCAAGTGAAAAATAGGATATATTGTACCTGAATTGGATCAGATCTTAAATTGATTTAGCTACTACTAATTTGTATAAAAAATATAAATTTTGAAATCAGGCAAAAAATTTGTTAGGAAAATTACTGTCATCTGGATATAGCTCCATGAAGCAATTTGATCTGAAAGGCGGTAAAACTTTGATATTTCTACCATAAAAAAATTACGAGTGTGAGAAATTAATTTAGGGTATCATTTTGTCTACAGTTTTAATCCAAAATATAGATATGTTAGTCATAATTTTTTTAGTGTTTCAAAATGGTCTAATTTATGTACTTTAATTAATTGTCCTGAAAAGTGAAAGTTTTAGAAATTAAAATGATGTCAGTTTTTTTGGTGGTGTCAGTGTAATTGGACTGTAATTTTTTTTTCTGTTTACTTGTCTTCCTTTCACTTTTTCAGCTGAGCCACCTTTTTGATGGAACATTTTAGAACAACACAGCATACTATAACCTTTATAATAAAATATTAAAACATACAAAGAGAAACTGAAAGGTTTCTAAAACTTTTGGGGCTAAGTTATGACGGCTTGAATTTACATTTGGTTCATGAGGTATAAAAACTGTAACACAAGTGCTCTTACATAATCAAAGTGCAATTGACAAAAATGGACTAAAGAATGAAACTAAACAACATGCACCCATTTCTAACAAAGCCAGGTTTTTTGTTATTTCAATTTTAGACACAGAACGAATGTCTTCACAGGCAAAAATATTGTCAGCCATGTGTAGAAAATCACTGTTGAAGATTATTTTGAATGAATAGTTCTAGCAGATGTTACAGAATAGGGGGCCTTTCAATGAAAAGAGCGCTAGTTTTATGCTGTGACTAATTTTAGCAAACTAAAGGTGATTTTTCCACAAAAACACACACGTAGGGCTCATTGAAATTGAAGAAAAGTACACCTAAATAAACCTTTAGTTTCTTGACAAAGTGATGTAACAATACTAACATTGATTTTTTTTCTCAGCATGTGTTTGTGAACCACTCGACGGGTAAATCTGGGCAAGCCTCCTCTCAGGTATTAAAAGTAACAACCAGAGGGAAAGCTGTAACTACAGAGGATATTTCAAAGATTGTCAGCTCGCTGCCAAATTTCAAGAGTGGTTCAAAGATCATTGTAAACACTGCCGGCGGTAGCTCTCAGGTAAAGATATAGGATACAGTGTGCCAGTCTTGCACATGTCCAAGTCAATTAAAACTGAAATTTAGATAGGGTATATACACATACATGACACAGTGGAATCTGCGAGAAGTCAACTCTTGGTTAAAATTAACACCTCAAAACGGTCCCGTTTTTTGTTCTTTATGTAACTTTATTTTGTATTAAGTCAAGCCAGATGGATCTTAGGAGAGACAAAGAGAAAAGTGGGGTTGGGTGGGCTATCTTTGTTTCCATTCATGATTCAAGACACTGTGTGCAGCTCATGCTCACCTGCCTGGGCCCAATGGTCTGGCAAGGGCTCAGGGAAGAGGCCGCTAGAGCAGCTGGATGGAGGATAGTGACTAGTGCTGATTAGAGCAGTTTACTGGTGATTCTCCCACTCCTCCCTCCATCCATGTTGTATTGTACATAGTGTTTTAGTGCACTCAATCAAGCATTCCATTCCTGTCTCTTGAGTAGATATAGATCTAGCCTAGGCTAGCCTTCATCATTTCTCCAAGTGCCGACCAGCTCTGTGGCCTAGAGGTAAAGACTCTCGCTTAGAGATCGGGAGGTATGGGTTCGACCCCCGGCCGAGTCAAACCAAGGACTTTAAAATTGGTATTAGTAGCTGATCCACCTGATGTCTGGCATTATGGATTTAGTGCTAAGTCTGGTCGGCCCGGTGTCAGGATAATGTGACTGGGTTGTTGTATGCAAGCGCTCCTTACATCACAGTGTGGCAGCACGCTTTCAATTGTCCCAAGCGCTGTCTCTGATATAGCCTTGAAGTTGAAAACAGACGTTAACATTCAAACAACCAACCAACCAACTCCAAGTGCCTTTCTAGTGGTCATGCTGCGCTTGTTGAAATTATGAAGCTCTTACACAGTTTGCAATGTACTACCGGTACTACAAAATACTACTGGTATACCATACTTGTACTTTTATCTTGCAAAATGTCAGGAAAAAAGTACAAGCCAAGGTTTTCAACCGAGAAACAAGTTCAAATTGTTATCTTAAGGTAAAAGGTGCTTATATTTACTGTTTATATGCAAGGGGCATACTCCAATCTTAGTGAGCCTGGTTTTTTTTTTTTTTTTAATAATCCTTGCCCCCCACCCCCTCATCTGAAAATGGATAAAGTCAACTTTGCTTTATGTCAACACTTTTTTTTCGGTGGGGAGGTGTTGACTTTATCCAAATTCCGCTGCACATTAATATAAGACTTTGCAAAAATGTTGAGACCTTTAAACCAGTAAGGCTTTTATCCTGAGCCACTAGCTTCAAAAAAGCAAGAGGCTGTTTTTCCTATGTTTCTGTGGGGTTTTTTTTTTTGAAGATAATTTTATAATAAAACTTCAGAAAGTGACTCACTTTTATAATCCACATCATGATACAAAGTATCTGTGCTGCAAAACACATTTATACTTAGAGATATTTAATTTTTCAGAAAATTTGATGGTGGTTGCAAGATGTACACAATACCGAGGACGAATTCTGTAGCCAATAGGCCTTAGGACAGCTGTATTATCTGCTTGCAATATTGCTCCTTTGCTTTTTTCTTTCTCTTTCAGGCAACTATTCAGTTAATGTCTAAAGATGAGAGCCAAGCACTGCAAATGACAAAGACAAATGGTCTCAATGCCCAAGCAGCTCAAACAACAGAGGCTTTAAAATCAAATTCATCAGTGCCTGTAATTCTGCCAAACCCTATCATCAGCACGCTGCAGCCCAGTAGCACTGCTGGTAATGTCAACAATAATCACAGTGCCTCACCTTCTCCTGTAGTTGGGGTACAGCATGTCATACGTGGCAATGCTCCACAAAACTCCACACATGTTGTTCGCGGCCATGTGCCACAAAACTCCACCATGACTTCTTTACTTCCTCAAACAACGAGAACAAAGATTTCTCGCCTTCCCTTCCCAACGACCTTGGTTCCCTCAGGTTCTGTAACTGTTGTTCCCCCTCCAATCCAACAGCAGCAGCAGAAGCAGCAACAGCAACGCCAACAACAATACCAGCCTATTGTTACAGCCCATTCAAACAGTTTCAGATTGGCACCCAACATTCCTAGCATCTCAGATATGGTGAGAATGGTATTGTTGATTAAGCCTTCCTTTGCAGTCATGTGATGTCTTGCTTAAAATTGACCATCATGCTCTCTTTTGTTTTACACAATGACATAAATTTTTTCACTGTCAATATTTCAAGTGCAACTTTTACTCTAAGTAGTGCTCATTTTTACCTACATTTTTTTACCATCTTTTACATCCAACTAAAACAGCAGAGAAGCATCTGCATGATAAGCCACTATTAATAAAGTCGATTCTAGACATTGCTGAGAAGTATAAAGAGCAACAGGGTAGCAATAAAGTGAGAGGAAGCATACATTACAAGACTACCCATTTAGTAAAAAAAGGCAGACTTTCTTAGGCAACAGTGGCAGGCAATGTTTTAATTTTGGTTATTCATTTTCACAGAGAAAACTTGCATCTTTACAACCTCTCATGCACAATGGATCCTTGAAATTGTCAATGTCAAGCAAAGACCTCTCAAAACAATGGAGTGAACATTCTCTCCTAAGACGTGCCCACAGTGCACAGGTAGGAATTGACTTTTCAAGGCAAGGTCAACAATCAAGAACAAAAACCTGTAAATGTAACTCCTAGACGCCATTAGTTGCGGCAACCTTATGTACGTTAATCTATTTTATGCCACAATCAGGGCTGGTATTCCTCTGCAGTTCAATGGAGCCATGATGGAGAAGCTGCGCGCACACAATAAAAATCAGAAAATGTTTCTAGCATATATTTCATTCATTTGTTGGCCTTTATGATTTCACTTCCAGTCAACCCAGCTTAACGTTTGTGTATATTAAACAACCTTTCTATATCATACATTTGACATTAAATTTGTAGGCCCTTGGATGTGCATACTCACAGACAAAAAGTGGGTTTATATATATGGACACCACTTAAAGAAACAAACGATATAGACGTTTCATCTATAGGAGATCAGAGGCAGCAATGCAAGAACCTAGACCCAATCCCAGTCCTGCTTAAAATATTAGATTGTTTAGATATCTGCTTGAATAATGTATAAAATGTGTATAAATGGATTTTCTTTAAAAAAATGAAAATGGTTTGAAAATTTCACAAGGTACTTTTTTTTTCTTGGGCACTATAAGTCAAGAATGTTTTAGTGCATTTGTTGTATATTTTGGTGACAATATAAATAGATTTTTTTCACAAATGTGACTCAACATGGGGAAAACCCAGCTAAAGAAGCTAGCTCCCATTTGAAGCTAGAGGCAATAATGTGTGTCAAGGCAACTCTAAACATCAATAATTTAATCTTCTTTGAAACTTTGTAAAACAAAAACTACTAAAGGTACATGCATTCTGTTTTTTTTTCATATTGTTCCTTAAACTCTGCACTTTCTGGTGGTGTTAAATTTGGAGATACTAAAATTTCCGTCTTTAGCTGGGTTTTCCCGTGTTGGGTCACAAATGTAAAATTGAATATTTTCAGTCACATATGCAAAATTTTCAATCCCAATGCCAAAACATTGGTATATATTATGCCTTAAATTCAATTAGTTTGTTCCTTGGAGACTTTTATAAAACCCACATGCTGCCTCTATGCAAAAAGTATAAAATTTGGCTGTAAGAAAAAAGTTAAATTGCTTTTATTGTAAACTAATTTTTTTTTGTACTACAGTCTTTTTGGTTTCGGAAATAAACCATACCTCATCTTATCAACTTTATTGTGATGGTCTTTTTGCTCAGAATCTCCAAAGGAGTTTCAGCCAATATCAAAGAGACGAAGAAGAGATAGAGGAAGAGGTGGAAGAACTTGGACATGCTGAAACCTATGCTGAATATACACCTAGTAAATGTAAGGACACTTTGTTAAATATTTACATACCCAAAATGCAAATTCCCTGACAAGTATTTCTTATATCGGTTTTAGTTTTTTTTTCAAACCATGCCTTTTGACTGAATGAAGCACTTAACAATTTTTAAAAGGTAAAATATCTCTCTATATTGTACCTGGCACAGTAAACTTTGGAAAGAAACATCCTGACCCTGTGGTGGAAACAAGCTCTCTTTCAAGTGTGGAGCCCCCAGATATAAAGTACGAGTTGCGAATTTTGGATGAGTGTGTTGATGAAGATGCACGTCTTTCTGCCCTCCAGCTAGAATCTATAACATATGCCTCACAGCGCCACCTGACAATCTTGCCAAATGGTCAGCGAGCCGGGTATCTTATAGGTCAGTAGAATATTTTCTCTGTCAGTGTGTCTTTGCTTTTGTTGTATACAATAGACCTTTGCGTTTATTCCAGCAAAGACTGTCTATTATAATTTTAGACTTGCCTCCTATCTCATTAAAAACTTGAAGTATTAAAAAATTTGCTGTTCAAGACTTTTACAACTTACCTCAATTATTGCACTCACTTGTTGCTTGGTGAAACATTTGTAATTACTTTTACATCGACAATTTAACCACAATTTGTATGTTAGTATATTTATTTATACTATTTGTTTTATTTTGTAAATAAAGTTTTTTATCACTGGTAGCTAATACATAATTACATTTTTTCAAGTCTTGATTTCTATGTTAATACTAAAATACGTAGGCACATCAGTTTTTATAGATGTAAGACTCTCTCCTCCACCTTAGAGTAACAGAGGTCAGAAACATCTCCAAACATTGCCCTGAAATGAAAAAGCAACAACTGCACCGGTTATTTATGTGTCAGAATTATGCAATTGTTATTTGTCCAGGTGATGGAGCTGGTGTTGGGAAGGGTCGAACAATTGCTGGAATTATTTTTGAAAACTATGTGCACCGTCGGAAAAGAGCTTTATGGTAAGCCAGTCGTGACCTGAGTGCTCTCTCGTTCTATCATTTAGCATATATTTGGAACCATTCATGCCACATGTGAGAGGAGTATAAAATGTATACTTTGACGGGTATTTTAAACAGTTGAAACGCTAGCGCCATAATGGTAACCCATACCTCCATTTAAATTATTGGGTTTGAAAATGTCCACAGAAACTTTAGAAAATAGGGGATAGAACAAGCAAAAACTAAGGTCGTGCAGTGTCTCATTTCGATATACTTTTATAAGCATGAGTAGCCCACAACCATACTCTTTGCTTCATATGTTTTTGATATAGTCTTCCCTTAGAAACTTGATTAGATGGACATATGGAGGTGTAATGTCTATCATTTGCTGATGTGTTGAGTTTTCAACTTAAATAATACACTAGAGTTTTGAAGATAAATGGAAACATTACATGCATTATTTCTTGGATTTAGAACAAATCATCAATAGTAAGCAGTATAGCTATTACTATCCTAAATTGAAATATTCATTTAAGATTTGAACTTTATGAAGAACTTCTACTTAATTTTAAGAGCTTTCTCCATTCTCATTTTCTAGGTTGAGCGTATCAAATGATTTGAAAGTGGATGCGGAAAGAGATCTTAGAGATATAGGAGCAGGACATATTGATGTTTTCTCGCTTAACAAGGTAACCTGAATATCTTTTTTAGGGAAGAAGAAAAGAAATTGGTGTCATTAATGTGAATTTTTTTTTATTTGAATGGGTGTTCTTTATATCCAACCACACCTTTTACTGAAATTATTTTAGACCTTGATTGAGTTATTGCAGAGATGTGTGAGTGGGCGATCTTTGTTTCCATTTCACAGGCCTGCCAAGTCTCACGATATCTTTGTGAGACTTGGCAAAAAAAGGTAAAGTCAAAACTTTTATTTGGTTCTAGGTGTTGACTGTATCCGGTTTCTACTGTATTTAGTACTCTACACTCCCTTAGGAATGTCTTTTTAACAGTTTCCGCGGCTTCTGCTAATTTTTATGGCCTGATATCAACCGTAGTCCATTTTTTAAATTGAACTTTAGAAGTGCACCGGTATCTGGACTCCCAACTTCTTTATGCCTGAAACTTAACACAGATTCAAAAGAAAAGTTCAATACACACAAGAGTGAAATGTAATCATCATTTGTTGATTTTGTTTTAGGTTTGTAAATTAGATGGCCAATGATATGTTTACTGAATTTTTTCCTCAACCAGTTCAAATACTACTCTAAGCTGTCTAGCAAAGAGAACAATGGCTGCAAAAAAGGCGTCATATTTGCAACATACTCGTCATTAATTGGTGAGAGTCAAGCAGAAGGCAAGTACAACACCAGGTTGAAACAGTTGCTGAAGTGGCTGGGTCATGACTTTGAGGGAGTTGTATCCTTCCTTATATAGTTCTGTTGTAATCTGCTGTGTGAAAATATTTTGCATAACAATAGGTCACTATTTAAACACCTCATTTGCCTTAGCTTGAAAAAAAAAATATTTTTTTCATCCAGATTTTTATGAGCAAAGGAAGATATTCTAAAATGTGCGATGTATGTGTTATTAAAACTGATAGGTTTAATAGAAATTCAATTTTTTTAAATAGGAGATTTAAAACATCTTACTGGCAGTGAAGGGTTTGGAAGTGAAAAAAAATTAAACCCTGAGGCATAAAAATCTTGCTTTAAGGTTCATATTGTCATTGCTTGACAAGTATAAATGTGTAAGAGGTTGCAATCCTTGACTAGGTAATCAGATTGTGTTTGATGAATGTCACAAAGCTAAGAACCTGTGCCCAACTGGCTCGAGCAAGCCCACCAAGACGGGTCAAACAGTCCTTGAGCTGCAGAACCGGCTCCCGAAGGCCAGGGTTGTCTATGCCTCAGCCACAGGAGCGTCAGAACCGAAGAACATGGCCTACATGACTCGCTTAGGTCTTTGGGGGGAGGGCACACCCTTTAAAGAGTTCACAGATTTTATTCAAGCTGTTGAGAGGAGGTGGGTTTTTACCTGTTAAGTTAATGACATTCCTAAATTTTTTAAACCAAAACTATAAATTGGAGATCCTTATGTCTGTTTTAGTTAATAGTTTTAGTTGCCAATACAATTTTTGTGTCATCCATATGCGCTTTTATAATTCAAGCCTGGGCAACATAAAAATTTTTTTTCATAGCTTTTGAAATCGACTACTGACTTTTTCAAACAAAACAAGGCTAATGCACGAATGTTTTAGAAAATAGGAAATGATCAAATAAGTTGTTAATTCATTTAAGCCGAGAAAAAAAAACTTTTTATCTCTAGGTTTCTCACCTTAAATACACAAAATTTAGATACAAATTAAGAAAAATACAATTTTTTTTTTAGTGCTGGCAAGTAATAACAATTTTTAGGTAGTGGTTTACATGTACATAAAAGACTTACACAGCATTAGTGCATGAACAAACCAAAAGTACAATATGTAAATATTTATACCAGATTGATAAACTCATCTAACGAAATTGTTTTCTTGATGATCAGCTTAATTAATGTTTTATTCTGAACCAAGGGGTGTTGGTGCTATGGAGTTGGTGGCAATGGATGCCAAATCAAGAGGGATGTACATAGCTAGGCAACTCAGCTTCCATGGTGTGACGTTCCGCATTGAAGAAATACCACTGGAGAAAGACTTTGAGAAAGTTTACAATCTTGCTGTTGAAATGGTGAGTCATTTTAGAACGGTATTCTTATTTGTGACCCGAAAAACCCAGCTAAAGTAAAAAAATTTTATTGTTGTTTGATATTATATCTGACTAGAAAACAGAACTCTAGCAGTATAAAAACAAACCAGAACACATTTACCTTTTTCAGTTAATTTATAATGAATTTTTAAAACAAGGAGATTTGATTGTGTTTTTTAAGAGTTTGAAACTGAGAAATTGCCTGTAGCTCAGAATAGGACTAGGCAACTTGAATTGGGTTTCTGGAACAGGGTTAATGTGTTAACTGTAAGAAGGCCAATCGGTCAGGGCAATTGGTAGAAATTCCATGACCAGTTCAGTTTTTTTTTTATTTTATGTTTCATGGTAAGGTTGAACAATTTTTTCAAGAGAAAACCAAATTTCAGAATAAAAAATGTAAAACTGTACTTAAAAATAAGTTTATCAATAAATTTGTGGTCATTAGAAAAACTATGTAGATTTTTTCGTAGTTGGCCCTCTGAAGGTTGACTAATAAAAAAATTGTTTTGTTTACATTATATCCACTTTATAATTTGAATTAATCAATACTGAGTCAAAGATTTTCTTCAAATGTTGGAAATGAAAAATGCGGTCCAATTATGCTTACCCTTTTCTAATAACTGAACATAAATTCGGCACGTTATTCATAATCAGGTATTAAGCAGCACCATTATGAAATATGGTCATTCACTGCTTCAAATTCCTACATCTCTTGGAATCTTTAGTACTAATGAAAAAGGTATTTTTTTTATTGGACTTGTACTAAAGCTGAGATAACAATAATTATCACCCCACAAAGCCATGCTTCATGCTTGGAAGCAAATAATTGTTAAGTTTAGGGGTAACAATTAATATTTATTTACTGTTTTTTTCTCTTTAGTGGGTAGAAGCTCGTGAGCTGTTTCAGCAGGCAGCAGAACTGATTGAAGCTGAGCACCGTATGAAGAAGAGCATGTGGGGACAGTTTTGGTCTGCCCACCAGAGATTCTTCAAGTATCTCTGCATCTCGGCCAAGGTTAACCGCTGTGTTGATGTTGCAAGAGAAGCTGTCAGATATGGGAAGGTTAGAGCATAATCATTATGTCATAGCTATTATTGGATCTAAAAACTAAAGGAGTAAAACTTGGAGTATATCTATAAAGTAGATAAGGATCCAAAAAGGATGCAAGTAAATCTGTACGATCTAGATAATAGTTTATAAAAAGCAGATAGAGTATATCTAATATTATAGCTAATATTGATAATATATCTGACAGCAAGTGGAAATGTTGGAAGTTTTGATTTGAGAAAATGCCCTCGTAAAGAATATTTAATCCTCCCTTTCTCTATATTTTGAAGCAAAACAATTTTCTGATCTTTCCACAAAAATGTGATAATTTAATGCAATTTTTTATGCCTGGAATGTCTGAAAAATGCCTTTTAAAAATATGAATACACTGTTCAATTTGCAACATCTGACCCACTTGCTCTGGTTGCCAGACATACATCTAAGTTCTTTTTTTGTATGAACTAATGTACATTTTATTTGATGCTCATTAGCAACACTTTTTGATAAAAATAGGCATAATAATGTAATTTATAATTACGGATAATGAACATATTATCTAATTAACCCTTTCTTTACTCAGTGCTTGTTTTAAACTTAAATTTTCTTTTCTTATTATGACACTATTTCTTCTAAAAAAAAAATCCTTGCTTGAAAAAAAAGTTAACTGCACCAGTAAAATCTTCTTTGATCAATGTCAGTTAAAATAGTTTTTGTATATTTGTGTTTTCTCTGTGCAGTGTGTTGTGATAGGCCTGCAGTCTACAGGTGAGGCACGTACTTTGGAACAGGTTGAGGAGGCGGGAGGGGATCTCACAGACTTTGTTTCCACTGCCAAGTAAGTGTTAAGATTTGAAATTTTTTTTCCTTTTTTTTTTATGAAATTGGGAGATTCAAATGTTAAAGATTTGGGTAAAAAAGTAAATAATAGGTTCATATGAGAATAGATGCAAGAAAGTGTCCTGCAGATAAGGTTCATGTAGAAATCACCAGGTCCTCAAAGTCTCTAAAGCTATTGCAATGACTTTATGTAAGAAAACATTAAGTTATTTGCACAGTCTGGATAGTAAGAATGATACTTTCTTCTTCCTCTCGAGTTTCATCATTCAGAATAATCCAGTCCTTTTAGATAGTTAATTTGGCCTTCAAGAATTCCGATTTATTTCTGCACATTGTCCGTCAGTTAAAAAGCAGGGAAGTCAGTAATACAGAGGATTTAAAAAAAATCATCAAAGTTTATTCTTCTAGAACCAAGTTTGTCTGACTATGACTCATGAGTATTCAAATATGAATTTCAAAACGGTTAATTGTCTCGCATTCTGTCCGAATGAGTAGTCGAAAGACTTAGTCTGGAAATATAGGCTTTTAAAGTTTAGTGGGTGTTCAGGGGCCAATGTTATGAAAGTGACGCAATTTGCGCTAGTGTATCTACTTGCGCTAGCGTAATCTGCAACCTTTGTAAAACTTGGGCTCCCTTCGATGTTATGAGAAATTTTTTTTTCGGTTGCAGGCTACAACGGAAGTGCTTTGTAATAATAATTTGTAAAGCTCGGACTAAGCTTCTGCCGAGCTTAGTTTCTAGATATTCATTTTTAGAATCGGAACTTCCCCTAAAAATCGGTAAAACACGGAAGTAAGAATGAGTTTGAGAATACCATCGTGTTCAAAATTGTTTTTAAAAAATCAGCAGCTGTATTCGCTCACCTCT
>BMAT01000058.1:8989-28396 GCA_019649035.1 Elysia marginata
CGTAGAATGTTTGAGGCAACATTCGAAAATATGATTGAAAACGTTCTTTGTCTTGTTTTACATCAGGAAACAAAAGATGGAATTCACCACATGAGTTCCGTTTGGCATTTATAGGATGAACCCACCATTCTCTCTCATTTTCCAACAAAAGACTTTTTGTTAGATTCACTGATGGTTCCAAAAAATATAACAAACACAGCTTTTTTAGGTTTGACATCTTTGCTAATTCTCCTGAATCTAGATTTACTGCTGCTTGTAGCTAGCTAGCAGCTTCATGTGCTCGGCGACATGGCGGCTTTTGGTGGGGACACACTAGCTAGAGCCGAGCTTTCATCCTAGCCGAGCTTTCATCGAGCCACTGGCTAGCTAGTCACTAGCCGCGGTGGCTTTTGGTGTAAACACTAGAACTCCTCGGCTCGCAAGGCTTGTAGCTAGCTTGGCAGCGCGGCGCGGTTAGCAGCTTTTGGTGTGTAAGCTCCTTTACAAGTGGGATAAAAAAATGCTAAAAAGACAGTAGGTGGTACATGCAGTGTTTTAACTTTGTCCAGACAAGCATCAAAATGTCCTAATACATCGTTTATTCAGCAAAACAGAGAGGCACACAGAGAAACTGGTGCTAGTATCATAAACGACGTTCATGATCAAACATTTAGCTAAGCTGATGACGATAATATGGGAGTGGATTACTATACACAGGACAGGTCGCAGAGACTTGAAACAAACTGCTGTAGCATATGACTCTTCTACCGCTCTTCAAGACTAACATAGGACGTTTGAACAATATGCTGATATGAGTGGCACCTGGAAACATAGCTTAGGTGAACGAAACTACTAAAAGCATGGCTAGAGAAGAGCTGCCCGGGACAAACAAAAAGCAGTATCTGCAGTGTAAACCATATCAGAGATGCATACTGCATTTCCTTTGTTCATGGCAAAATAATTGAGGACACAACGTTGAACGAATCTTTTATTGGGCAATCCCGAGATGCTAATCTTCTTCTAGTCCTGACCTCATAAATCGCACACAGATTCATCTATCAGTATCACTTTTTTTTCAAACCAACATGAGATACAACACAAAGCTTCCATTTGCTTACACCGACATTTCAAGACCCGATTCCCCAAAACTAAGCATAAACCAGTCAAATAATTCACTGATTCAGCAACAAGTCCAATGCAAATACATAAATCAAAAACTTCAATGACAGAAATGGACCCTCCCCACATATGAAAGGCCTCCTTTTGATTTTAGAAGACGATGATCAGAACAGACCGTTAACACAAGAAGAGGTTATCCTCACAAATGTTATTTTCAGAAAAAAAATGAACACATGTGCCGATAGGCCAGCCTTTAATTTTCGAAAGATCAATGAAACCCAGAAAATCGTCAGCAAAAGCTGACTCTACTTGGGGAAGTAATCCAGCAAAAAGAAATCTCACGGATTCGTTCGTGAATTTCTGGATTAGCTGAGGTTTTTTGATTGATTGAAATTTTTACAAGCCCAGTCCATCATTAACGATGATCTCAGGGCTTACGATCTCTTCAATTGTAGTTTACTTCGATACTATAATCTAAGCTAAGAAGAGGTGGGGTAATCTAAGGGATTACTTCCGAAGACTTGTGGAAGAACAAGGAGATATACGATCGGGCGATGGGACCTCCAAGAAAAAGCGGTGGGTTTTTTTTTATTTTGAAAGGTTGAGCCTTTCGCTGCCCTTTATGAAAGGCAGGGAGATGACATCTAGTCTCAGAGCGATTGAGCTACAAGAGGAGTCGAATGATTCACAAGAAATTAACTCGCTGCCTTCACCAACACAGCAGACTCTACCCTCATCACCCTCACCATCACAACATCCGTTGCCCTTATTGCCCTCACCATCACCATCCCCACAACCACCGACGCCCTCGTCTTCTGCAGGCAGCGACAAGATAGCAACCAGGTTGGTGAAAAGAAAAGCCCCAGCAGAAGATGAGGTTGCAGCCGAGCTACTTAAAGTGGTGAGAGAGTCTGACAAACTGGATGAAGATGAACAATTCTTTAACAGATTGCACTTGACGACATTTTTAGAAGTTTTTGAAAATAGTGATTTTTTGTTTACCTAAAAGTCTTTTAGTCTTGCATATATATATATATATATATATATATATATATATATATACATACATATAATTACTGTGATATCTTAAATTGTAATACATGTATTTTGCATTCTGTTGATCGTTGCATGATTTTAGTTTCATTAGAATACAATTTTACATGCCTTTGTATGTAAAACATAATTTTATGTATTCTTATACTTTTTAATTGTAAAGCGCTCTGAGTCTGAACTTTTTTGGGGTAGAGCGCTATAGAAATTATATTTATTATTATTATTATTACAGCTGTCTCCCTAGGGTGAAAACTTTATCACGAGAGGAGAAGTTAGATTCCTGACACCCATGATAGATGATGATAAAAATAAAACCTTTTGGTAATTTCATGTCAATTTTCACCCCGTTTTCTTCTTTTTCAAGATTTATGATTTTCTTTGTTAAAATGTACTGTTTTGCACATTTCCTACATTAATTAATCATGTGTCAGACAACCAGAACAAACCAAGCACAAGTCGTCCAGGCTACTTTCAGGTTAAAGCCTGTAAAAACATTGAGAACTCCTATTGCTTTACTTTTGAGGCAAGTGTTTTTTTTTTCTTTTTCGACCTCTTTAAGCGCACAATGTACATTAAAATATAGCTCATAAGAAAATATCGACTTTTGCCTGATTTGACTTGAACTCCTCGCATTTTTATTTCCATAAACAAATGATTGTATTTTTTCAATATTGTTCTTTTTATCGTGAAAAAAAATGTCACTAATTATCGTTTAGTCTCCTATCATAATTTTGTGGCACGATTGCCTTGTCGTTAAATAAATACAAATAACTAGAGGGGTAGAAGAGTCAGGCAGGACGACAGGAAGATGGAAAGAAGTCAAAGCAAGAAGGAAAGTGCTTGTCCTTAGCAGCCTTTTACTGTGTCACGCGAGACAAGCATACGGTGGGTATAATTCTTTGCTCCCCTCCGAATGAGAGCCCTGTACCCACACGGGCGGATTAGCTGAGGCGATAAAGCAATTTATTTTTATGGTTAAAAAGAACAAAAGTAAAGGTTAGAAAAAAGTTGGAGAGATAAATGCGGTTTTGTAAAAAAGACTTCACGCCAGTAAAGCTCTAGCCATGAAAGAAAAAAAATGGATATGTCCTACCATCAATTCAAGTTACAATCTAAGTTTTTGAAAACCACGGGCACAAACCCACATACCTCCGAAACAAACACGCAATAAGAACACTTTACTGAAGCTTGGCCAAGAATGCTGTAGAACTAGAATTCATTGAAAAACAGTTTGATGGTACTAAAACAGCAGAGGCACACAAGGAAGCGGCCTTCATAAAAAATCTACCAGAAACTGTAATGAAAATCATAGAAATACATCATGCAAATAAAGAACTTACTTAGCATGGAACCATACCACATGAAGAGAATGGGTAAAACTTGGAGGTGATCATAGGAAAGGGAGTTTTAAG
Organism: Elysia marginata; assembly: GCA_019649035.1. Taxonomy (NCBI): domain Eukaryota; kingdom Metazoa; phylum Mollusca; class Gastropoda; family Plakobranchidae; genus Elysia; species Elysia marginata. The sequence goes on from BMAT01000058.1 coordinate 12,553, forward strand.
AAATCTTTTCACATCTGCAACATAAGTAAGCCCAATTCCAAAGACAACACTCACCTGATCGCTATGGCAGAAGTTCATGCCACAACAAATAACATCAAATCCAGCATTAATCGTTTAAAAGAACAAATTTATGAGCTAGCTTCTGAGCAATGGAGAGAGAAAGCCAATAAAAATGTCTATATTTGGAGACTACTGGTTTCTATGCAAGCTATATGGATTGTCAAGGCCTACTGGGTCCTATCCATATCTCTGGTATCACGCACACAGACATCACATGCAGAATGACGACAGTGCGATGTCAAAGCTCAGACATGTTGAGTTGTAATGAGACTTTGAAAACCTTACACAGCCAGACTAAACATTACCATAACGTTATCAACATCCCATTGCTAAACATATTTTTGGACAACGTGTCACCACCACACCTTCAAGTTTTGCTACGACTTGTGCTGAAAGGAGCATAACAGTTTCTAAAGGAAATGCTAGAATTTCAGGCCATTCATCGTTGTTAAAAAAAATATGGATGCAACCGGAAAAAGATGTTGGATTGAAAGAACAACAGGATTTTGTGAAGGTTTGCATCATTATGGTTGGAACAGATGATAGAAAAGAGCTTAATGAAGTTTCAGGGAAGCGCAGGAAAATTAAAGACTCACTAAATCAGTTAAAAGAAGAGTTTAACAGCTGTCAGCAAAAAGGACCAGTTTCAAAAGCAGTAAAAGCATTCTTTGACGAAAACAATAATGTTTGACAAGCATTTCAGGGTGTTAGCTTTATTGAAACCATTGCCACCGTTACACTTACACATAAAAAAAAAATCTACAAAGAGGGCAGTTTGAACCATAAAGTTGAACCAATACGGTAACCGACTTCTCAGACTTTATCATACATAAGTCAGCGAATATTTTTGAAAGTCCCGGTGCAGCAAATAAGCCTCACAAACTGCTGCTCATGTCACAAACAGTCGAAGTCATAAACCAGAGTCTCAGATTCCAGATAGTCATCCTGCTAACCTGCTTGTAACAAGCCAGAATCACCATTTGTTCCTAAAGGAGAAGACAGCTCAAAGAGTAAAGAAAAGAACTGGTGGTGGATTAAAGGCTGTCTTCGTGCTGAAGGAAGTTATATTACATTTACAAAATCTGCTAAAGGGCAGGCACGTGAAATTTTCAACAGATTGCATGTGACAGCACAAACTCCTCCTAAGAACAAAAATGCGATCATGTCTGGAACATACTTTCACCACTTAAAAAACAGCGTCGTGTTGCTGCCCAGGAGGTAAAAAAAAGACTTATGTAAGAAACCTAAGAACGTGTCGTATCTAAAGACGGGTGGCCAAAGACTTGAAAGGTCTGAAAAGAAAAGTGCAGAATATTCAGGAATTTGTTAAATCTAATGCAGTTTTGCTGCCAACAAAGGAGACCTTTTCTTTAAAAATCTGGTAAGCAGACTATGGTATTGTAACACCTGTACATAAAATTTAACCTTGAGAACCAGAACATAAAGGTTTCAGAGTCAACTTTTGCCAGACTTAAGCCAAACCATGTTAAATCTTTCAAAAAATGTCCACTTTTTCTCTATCTCTTTGAAATATGTACGTCAAAACGTATCAATAAAATTCAAACAGCTGAACAGTTTCACTCCATCAGATAAAAAGATAAGTGTTTTTTTTTTGTTTTGTTTTTTTTTTTTTTTTTGGGGGGGGGTTGGTAAATTCACTTGTGGTTTGTGGTGCTGAAACACCTGCAGAACAATTCTTAAATTATCAATGTGAGAAATGTGCTCCTTCTTTATTGAAGAAAAAGTTGTTTAAAAGGATAGAGCCCTAAGAGGGTAGAACGGATGAGTATGGAAATTGGAATTTCAGAGCGTTGAGGGTATGGTACAAAAGTTTGCAAGCAAAAGAAACTTGGTATTAAATAATGGCTGTGTGACGATACTGTGGGATGAGTTTGTGGAGGATGTTCAGACTTCTATCTTCTCAAAAACTCTTTTTGTGGCCAAATGGCAAAAGGAACAGTTTCAAAATTTATGTCATTCACCGCTTGATAGTTGGGCGATTGCAGTGGTAGATTTTGCTGAAAACTGCCGCTGTGAACATCAACAAGAAATTTAGTCCGCATATTATGCTTACAACCAATTAACTATACATCCCTCTGTGATTTTTTATAAGTGTAAAGCTTGCGATCTTGTAAAGGATTATCAAGTTTTTATTTCAGACGATTGGGTGCATGATGCCTATTTTGCTTTTCATGTCCAAATGGAGAATAGCTCTTTTTATCATGTATTAGAGCTAAAACACATGGTTCTTTTTTTAGTGGTAGAGCAGCAGGCCACTTTTACATACTTGACTTCAGCGTCTTGGTCTGTCACTATCGATCGTTGCCTTTTTGGCTCCAACCATGGAAAAAATCTATGATGATATAGAGGATTTCTTGACGGATGTCATAGATGATGATGGGGTAAGATGGTGTTTAGGGGAATGGTGAGGAGCAAGTTCAATATGAAAACAAAACATGAGATACCTGTTCTATTATTTTCCCCTGATAAAGATATCAATTGGACCTCGGATGATGATGAGGATATATATAATTATATGAAGACCACAGGGGAAAAAGGTTTAATTCAAATAATTGATTGATTGATTGATTGATTGCAATTTTTACAAGCCCAGTCCATCATTAACGTTGATCTCAGGGCTTACGATCTCTTCAGCTGTAGTTTATTTCGATACTTGAATCTTGCCAACCTATCTCATACATTAAAATCAAGTTATAAAAATCTTAGATACTATTTACAAGTTTTAAGTTTTCTGTATATTGCTTCAGATTTTGCCATATAATCCAATCTCTTTCAGATAATCCATAATCTGAGAGGCTTTCACCTCTCGGAATAGTGTGTGCATATTAGTTGTCTTATAAAAAGGGCAGTTGTCATAGAATGTAAATTTTTGGGTTGTCCCCCTTGTCCCTTAATTCGTGATGTTAACTTCCACCCCAAACATTAATTTTTTTTCAATAAGGGCCGGAATAAAAGTAAAACACCACCGAAGAGGGTCCCGACCGTTTCTACCAAGAGTGTTCATGGGCAACTTGCGGTCACTCCAAAACAAAACGGATGAACTCTGTTATTTAACACGTTATGATCAAAACTTTCGTCACGCCCAAATTATCACCATAACGGAGACTTGGCTACACGATAATATTCCAAGTTCAGTGTGTGACCTAGAAGATTGGACTTTATTTAAAAGCGACAGAAAGCACACAGTACAGAAACAACGAGGAGGCGGGGTCTGTACATATATATTAACAATGCGTGGTGCAATCCTAAAAACGTTAATGTAATCAAAAACTGTGTGACATAAATATTGAAACTCTGTGCATTAACTTAAGACTCCCGCGCGAGTTCACAGGCGTGTTTACAGTCACAGTCTATATTCCACCAGACGCCAACAGAGACGATGCTGCCAACTCCCACACTATAGAGGACTTAAAAAATAAATCGCCTGACGATCTGTTTATCGTTACTGGTGATTTTAACCACTGCCATAACTTGAATATTTCAGACTTTCATCAGTTTATCTACGTTCCAACTAGAGAAGACAAGACACTTGACCTTTTCTTTTGCAATGTCAAATCCTCTTACAAATGCTACTCGAAACCCCGCTTGGATCGTCGGACCATCAAATGATACTATTGTTTCCCAAGTATAGACCAGTTTTAGAAGGATTGCCCCAATTAAAAAAGACTACAAATTTGGAATAAAAATATATGTGAGGCGTTGCGAGGCAGCTTTGACTGTACTGATTGGAGTGTGTTTACCGAGGCGTGTGAAACAGTGAATGAACTGAATGAATGCGTGTGTGAGTACACAAAGTTTTGAGAGGATCTGATTGCCAAAAAGATAGAGATAACGGTTTATTCCAACAACAAACCGTGGGTCACAAAAGAAATGAAAAACATATCGAATGAAATTACTGGTATATTTTTAAACCACTTTAATCTTTTAATTTCGTTTCTAACCGACTTGAAATTTTATTTTCTTCATTCAAAGGATTTCCACCCAAAGATATGCGCGACAAACACAACAATCGCCCACACAAACTGTCTGAGGATCAAATTGATGAGGTTGTGAAACACATTCAAAGCTTTAGTTTAAGGGTCGCCAGTCACACTACAGCCGCAAAAGAGTAGACGTCTGTACTTACCTGAAAATTGAAAGTCTAATTATAACAAAGATGTTTGGTCTTTTTAAACAACAGATTCCATACTCCACCATCTCATACGAATCTTACAGAAGCATATTGAATACAAAATTCAACATATCCTTTAGCTATCCAAGGGCTGACACATGCTCTAAATGCAACGAGATTGCTGCAAAAATTGGGCACCTTGAGCAACTGATACCTCGAACAACCAAAAGCCCTCGAAAAGCTGAGAAAGCCTTAAGTGGACAGCGAGCTCCAACATCGAAAGGCAGAAGTCTTCTACGAACGCAAAAGGGCAGCCAAGGAAAGAGCAAAGGCAGATCCAGAAACCCTAGCTGTAGCCTTTGACTTTCAGCAAGAAGTATACCTTCGAAATTTGAGAACGAATGATGTTTTTTACCGTCGACAGTTGTCTCTGCACTCATTTAACATCCATGAGCTGGCAGGGGATCAAGTGCATATTTATGCACGTGAAGAGACCATCGGGAAGCGTGGGTCGGATGACGTTGCCTCCATGCTGGGGCACTTCCTAAAAAACTACTGCCCTCTGGATGTGAAACATCTAGAGCTGTTTTGCGACTCATGCGGAGGGCAGAACAAAAACTACATTGTATTCCGCTTTCTCTACGGGATTGTCCACATATGGAAGAAGTTTGTTTCTGTGGAAGTGCCATTCCCGATTCGGGGACACTCTTACATGGAGTGTGACAAAACTTTTGATTTGTAAACAAATATATATGTATATTATGCACTCATCCGATAAGAGCAGCGAGAGAGAGGAATATCGAGATAGCCCGACCAACCAGATCTATCGAGAACAAGCTGATGAGGAAGATGAGGAAGGCGCTAATGTACCAAGGGAGGAAGCCGGCCCCTTCATCATTCAACAGGGCAACGAACCTCCTTGCTGCATATCGGCTGGGGAGCTAAACAAGTTCAAACCTGCGGGACAGATTGTCCAGAACCGTGGAAACTGGAATGTGTGTCGTTTTGCCTGCCAGCCCTCCAGCCGTACCACCACAGCACCAGACAAGGATAATGAAGAAGGCCCACTTCAAGACAGAGCTTTTAGGATCATGAGTTAGGCGCCAGACTAAAAGATACATTAAGATACCAGAGGGATATGTATCGAAGGTAAAAGTTAAAACATAGGTCAAACTCGTGACCTTTAATTTCAATTATAACCATTGCTATTTCCAACATGTCCTTGTGCTTTTTAAAAATAATTTACTTTTAGGTGTGTTACCTACTATTAGGTTTATTAGAATCGTAAACTGTTGGAACATTGGTGCCTGTATTTAGATCTGAAATTTAGATTGTGTTTACTAGCTACATGTATTTTTTCCTTGCCATTACTATAGTTTTACCATTAACAATTTAACTGGAAATTGCCTGTTTTGCAAATGCTTGTTATTGGCGGAGGTGTAATTCACTTTCAAAGTTTTATCTTTTCTAAAAAAAATTTTGTTTTGTTAGCATGTGACACCGCTAAACTTTCTCGGGGGTAGGTGTGAGCTGTTGTGTCCTTAACACTTCCATAATTCACTTTTAGATGTTTACGGTATTTCTAGCCCTAGCTTAATTTCGCATGGCTTGCAGTCAGACATTGCTCATAATGCATGTTTCCTTTTAATGTAGCTCTTGTTATTTTTAGCTTTGTACTTATGGTTGTTTTGGTCAATAATTGGATATACTAAGTGTAAAGTTCATCTTGAATTTTGGATACCAATATGATTTCACTTGTTATTCAAAGTATGTCTGTCTCATCATGACCTAGTTTTAGTGTCTATCATTTACCCAGTTTACCAGTCAGGTTACATGGCCTGCGGCCTGGTTACATTCCCGCAAAGTTTCCCCCACTGGTCAGTCTGTCTTTTTCAACTGGCCAGAGAGTCAGTTTGTTTGATGACCTCTTGGTGTCAAGACATATTTTTAGTTGCTCACACGTGTAGAATTGAAGTTATTTCCAGGCATTTGCCGCTAAATCTTTGAGACTTGAAGACTTCATTTGGTGTAGGTGCCTTTTAGCGCCATACTTTTGCCAACTGCGTTTTTTATAGGTTTTTTGAAATTTTATATAGTCTTTTTCTTAGAGATTTTTTTTATTTCTGTCTCTTTACCTGGATGTACTTTTCATTGATAGTACCTATTGTCTAAATGTTTAGGGGTATCAAATTGACATGATTGTTGATGGGGACAAAATGGGCCATTATGTCGGGAATGCCTGAGTTAGTGATGAAAAAAATGGGAACTTTGTTTTGTTTAGTGAGTTTGTTCATAGAAATGGAGTGAGTGTAAAGACAGTTGTAGTGGACAAAGATGCAAGTGAGATATGTGCAGTGAGACAGACAATGCGAGAATGCGACCTTGTGCTGTGCCAGTTTCATATGTGTAAAAATTTGTATGATGCGGTGAGAAAGTACAGTGCAAGGGGTGAGCAAGAGAAAAATGGTCAATAAAATGGTTAGGTGCACTTGTAAGCAGTCCTTCTAGGAAGCATATGAAATGATTCCTGAGGGTCCGTTAAAGAACTACATCAATAAAAACTGGCTGCCTGTCTGGAACTCCTGGGCCAATTTTAAGACAAAAGAGCTGACCACATGGGGCAACAAAACTAATAATTTTGTTGAGAGACACAATAGAGCCCTTAAAACCGTCGGCAGCTCTAAAAAGAGCCTGCCTTGATTCTCTGAGTCACTCCTTGCCTTTCACAGGCACCAGGAGGCTCAGAGGACACGGAAAGTGCAATAGATGTTACTGCGTTCAAAAGTTTACCGCCCTAAATTTGATACGACCAGGGATCGAATCTCTGCAGCATATGCTATCTTCACTTCTTATGCCTTCAAGATGATAGAGCAAGAACTGGATAAGTTGAACAAGCAGGTGGTGCCGTACAACACAGAGACGAAGACCATGGCTGTATCTCGAGGCGATGGTGAAGAGATCATATACCCAGTGGATGAAGGTTGCACCTGCCTCCATTTTGTGAAAAGCAGCTGCCTTGCTGGCACATGCTGGGGTTTTTCCAAGCAGAGAATATCTCTCCTCTGGACAAACTGCCTGAGCGATATAGTAAGGATTAAAATGGTAGAGTGTGTGTTGAGTGAGATTGAGAATGGTGTGGTGCAAACAGAGGAGCCATGTGTTACTTGGCAAGTTTTAGTTGTGGGTAGGAAGAAGGAAAAGTCGGAATGGGAAAAGCGTATAACCATGAAGGAAACATGCAGGGAGCTTGTAGCTGTTGGGGTGCGTTGTGGTCAAAGAGAATTTGACAAACGCATGGGTTTGCTCCAAAAGCTGATAAGTACCGGGGTAGTTGGCGAAGTGGGGTAGATGTTGAAGTTGACGATTGTCTCCAGTTTGCTGATGGCCCATACTAGCCCATAGTATGCCTTGTGTGGATATGGATATGGAATCAATGTGACAGTGTGGAGGAGAGAAGACCAATTTAGATGGTTTGTCGTGGGACTGCCCATCCTACACGGAAAAACCGGTAACGTTGACGATCCGAAATTCTTCTACCACATCGAAATGATATAAAAGGAAACGGTAAGGGGCACGGTCCATTGGATCCCACCTACTCTGGGATACAAAGCCTTTGAGAAAACAGCAACTATAACTGGCGGCGCAACAATTATAAAAATACCAAACAAAACCGATCAAGCGGCGATTGTGTCCCCGAGGAAAAGAAGACGACACCCTGCACCTCGTCAATATAGAATTTAAAGGAGAGATAAACGCCTTGCTCGTCACGGGCCAGGAAGGCGAACCAAGTGCAGGCATTGCGAGGATACATCACACTGGTCCAACAAGTGCCCAACGCTACTCCAACGTCAATTCTCATGACCAACTCAATACCCAAAGCCATTGTACGCGGAGAAAGTTCAGAATAATCAACCGGTAGCGCCAACAAGCAAAGCTGACATTGAGTCCAAGGACGACATGCTTCCCCTCTCTGGATGGGAAACCGTAAAGCCGAAAAGAAAAAGATGACGCCAAGGATACAAACAGAGACTCATCTCCGCCGATTATTCTCCAATCATTTTGGGGGTTAGGCGATGGCACTAAGGACAATGACAATCAGGGAAACAAGGAAACAGCGGCAAAGAAGCCGAAAGCGAAAACGAAGCAACCGGAGAAGATAATATAAATAACAAAAATGAGGATACTAAAAACAACGCTACTTCCGCCCCACGACCAACGATTGAAACTTCCAAAGCCAGATAAACGTGACTAAAAATTACATGTAAATGAATATAGCATAAACTTGATTCCTACCTAATCCGACCAAACTTCGGGTCTGTCTAGACACAGGAGTTGAAGAGAAATTGTTTAATCAGAGTATGTTTCAGAAATAATGATGATAATGGCACTGACGACGACATTGATGAGGATGATGGTGATCGCACTGACAATGATGATGATTAATGACTCCTCGGATTTTACATGTCATTGTTACAGGACACATCATTTTGTTTTTGTATTTGTTTGTTTTTCGTGTCTTCAGTATTTTGGTTTTCTGTTTATTAATTGATAGCCTGAACAAACTTCTGAATGCACTACATAAATAATACTGCACAATTTTGCAGCCATATCATTAATGTTCAATTCATTTATTTGATTATTAACGAGTTTTGTTACACGCATAATACCGCACAGTTTGCAGCCACTTCAATTCACTTCAGTTATGTGATTATTAAAGAGCTTTGTAATTTGAAATTTTTGCTTTTGTTTTATTGTGAGCTGTAACTCTTAAAGGAGAATGTTTAATGCGTGCGAGGTCAGGTGGCAGTGTGAGTGACGATACACTTGTGACTGTTGTTACACCATAAAGTTTCTGACTAGTCAATGAAAACACCTTTTAAAAGAACAGCAGCACTCCACAAAATTCACAGAAGATACATGTACTTATGAGACTCATTATTCCTTTCTAATAACTTACTAGCCAAAGGATATATTAAATGGGACAGTACAGTCGACCTGAGGGCAACTGGTCGGATTGAGGCAGGTAGAGATGTGCGATTCCTGGATTCCAGAATCGAGTCCATTTACCAGGAATCGATTTCAGGAATGTAAGGAATCGATTCTCAATAACGGCCTATTCGTTAGTTTCTTTGTTCGATTGCGTCTAAGAAAATTGTAAAATTAGACCAGGCAGCAAAACAATTTTCTGCAGACAAGTTTATGTTGTTGCCAAAGGTTGTTGTCTTTTATCAAGCACTCCGATCAAGCCTCACTGCCAAGTCAAACAAATCAACATTTGCACAGAGCCTACTTGAACATTTGAACAGACGATTTCCAGATCTTGAAAAAACACTTTCCTGTTAGTGAATCAACTTTGTTAGACCCAAGGTTTAAAAAAAAAACTGGCCTTCTCTTCAGAAAATGTGCTCAGGCCGTTGGTCACCAGATTAAGTAATGAGATGAAGAACATCATGGCATCAGACGGGTCAGAAGATAGAGCAGTGTCTACTGAGAAGCAGCAGAGTACAGAAGAAACTCATGATATTTTCTTTGACTTTGACTCATTAGCTAAGACAGCAGGAAGGGTTAGCTCTACAGTCACAGCAGAAATAAAAAAAAGCCGCTACTTTAAAGACGCTATTTTGCCAAGAAAGGAGAGTCCTCTTATTTATCAAGAAGATAAAAGTGGACTTTTCCCCCGCCTGTCAGCCGTGGCTAGAAAGTACCTGTGCATTGCAGCATCGTCAGTTGCATTTGAAAGATAGTTTTCTGCTGCCGGTGAGCTTGTGTCAGCAAGAAGGGCAAGGCTCACACCAGAAACAATTATTGACATACTTGGTCTTCTCCCTTCCAGCTTACTTTCTTTTTTTTTTTCCTATATAGTGTTTGGGGTTAGGCTTTAACTCCTTTCTCTTCTTCATAACCTAACAAAACCGGGGGAGTGGCGGTGTCCAACAATTCTGCTCAAGTTGTCATGGCTCCAGGAGAAGGCACCCCAATTGACTGAGGATGATGGAGGAGCCGACACCACCAGCAGACTGTTGAGGACAGCCTGGCGGTGCAGTGGTGTAAGCTGAAACTGAAAGAGGATGCGCAGGCTTCTGTAGGCTAACATGCGAGAGGGGATCTCGCAGAATTTTCACTGCGTGCTGTGCGATGGTATGTGTGAACGGAGACCTCAGAGGAGCTGCTTGGCTAAGTGCGGAAGACCTCGTCCTGATCAGACTTAGCCGGCTAGGACGGTGACTGAAGACGTAGCGGAACAAGTGCACGTTATTGTTGGTACACCTCCAGCAGTCGGCCTTTGAAACCCTGTGATCACACTGCCAGGTGAAGATGAACGTTGGCATAGTTTACATCACTCACAGGTTAGGAATGCGTAAAGAAACTTGCACAGCTAGCAGCACGACTGGGAGAGTAAATTTGATAGTGATAGAATTAGTATTGATAGGACTGAACAGTGATAGCAGTACCAGTGTCAGCACGGAGAGGATTAATTAGAACGCTTGAGGCTCCCACCGCACTGGATTCATTACTCTCATTAGAAGATTTTTACAAGCATGTAAAAGTAGTATCCCATGTAAGGTTACCAGAAGAGGTGTAATTTTAATTGGACTTTTGTCCGAAGGGACATTTTCGCTAAAAGCTTATAATATAAATGTGAGCAACCTTTTTGTTCTTAAAAATTTTTCCCTGTAGCGCCTGAATGGCCGAAAGGCTGTCAGCGTATATTACAGATCATAAAATTCTTTTTCGTACGATCTGGCTAAGTAAAGAACATAAACGCAATTTCCTGTTTTGATCATCACAGTTATTGGTAAACTCTTATATTTTCAGTTTCGGGGTACTGTTGCATGAAATGCGATGGATGAAAATATGCAGAAAAAATTAACCAATTAACGTTTTTTAGTGTTAATAATATGTCAGGCATGCACAATATCTAACTATGATCTTACCATTCTATGAATATATGCATATATAGTCATATTGTTGTTTGAAATACAAGAGATTAATTGTTACTAGGTAAATGATGGGTTTGGAGTGTGCAAATACAGTGAAATTCTTAAAGGGGGTGGGGGGGGGGGGCGGCACCTGTTTTTGACCATTTTGGGGTAGGATTATCAAACGATAGATTTTACTTTTTTTTTGGTGCAGTTCAACCACTTCTCTGCAAGAAACACAGAGAATAGACGATTTGAGCATTTTTTTTCTTACCGAAATTAATGATCTGACTGGGAGCCAGAAGAAATTAGCTTTCTTCCAAGCTGAAAATGTGGAGGAGCCAAATGAACTCAAACAAACCATTCTTGAACTTCCACAAATGGACAAACTCCTTACGGATTTGAGGTGCCATCAGTGCTTTGGGGATGAAGGGTTAGAGCTGCTGACACCTGCCCGCTATGGCATGGCAGTAAAAATGGAAGCTGATTGCAGAACCTGCAACAACTCTTGAGCCAATTTTCATCTTCCAAAAACATTGCATCGCAGTGCCGCCCAAAACCTTTCATCGGAATGAGGCTATAGTGATGTCCTCTCTATTATCAGGCATGGTCCCATACTGCCTCAATAATTTTTGTGAGGCTCTGGAAATGCCAAGTCTGCAAAAAAAACATTCAACAAATTTGCAAATAGACTTACCCAAAACCAAAGACTGCCGAACGAGGTATTTTTGAAAGCTGCTTCAATTGTTGGAAAGGAGCATATAAGACTGTACAGCCTTGAACTCGGTGAGGACGACGTTATTGACATATCTGTCCGTTTTGACTATTCGTGGCTGACAAGAGGCCGCAAGTCACTAATCGGAATTGATTGCGTGATAGATGTAGTCACGGGACTCATTATTGACGGCCATGTGTATAACCTTCACTGTCGTCACATTATGTACCCAGGCGGGCAAAGGATAAAAGCAGCGCCAGTGCTTCAATCAGGCGTTCCCTGTTTCCCCACCTGAAGTCTCTGCCGAAATCCATAAAGGGGAACTTACTAGGACCTGCCCAAAAACGATAAGGCATCTGCAGGAAAAACCGAGAAAATCCAGGCCCCAATCAACCATCTTGGTAACAAGCCGTCACTTTGCCGCACAAAAAAGCGTCAGCAAAAAAAAACAGGAGAAATAAACACTTTTCTTCAACAGACGCTCCTCCAGCTCCACTGTGAGTTTTTAAAGCAGGAGAATGCTAGCCTGTCATTCAGCTGCTTTGCAAAATGCAGGCCTGTCACTGTTCGGCTGCTGAATAACGCCACATTTAACATGTGCCTATGCGAATACTGTACAAATGCTTGGCTCAAAGTCATAGCACTCAACAAAAGTCACAATCTTGCTATCATAAAAATTATGTGAGGTGGAGTCAGTAAAGACAACCGCTTGCAGCCTGGAGAGCAAGTTGTGCACCCATCTCCAGTGCTCCGAATGTGGAATGGAGATTTTCTGGCCACGGATCAAGACAAACAGATGTCCTGGCAAAGATGGGAGATGAAAGATGTCTTCAAAGACAAGCAGGTAAGATCATATCCAGGACTGCCCACCTTTGTCCATATGAACTGAGTTAGGTCTTAATATTGTTATTCTGCAAGTTATATTATATTTGTCAAATTAAGAATTCTTTTAATAATTAGTCAAATCTAACTCAATTTAAAATTTAGCTGAAAAATGGAACTTACAAAAGATGGCTTCATTATCAAGCAAACAAAATAACCCATGGCATTATAATTTATATCATTATACATTGTATTTATTCATTATCAAATTATTTGTATTAGTTTAAAAAATATGATATAAAAGGAAGGCCGTGCAAATTGCAGTAACAGTGTGTTGATTCTAATGTGCATATTCACTATATTTTTCCCAAAAGAAACTTACATTTTCAAATCTTACGACGGACATAATATTAGAGATTATTTTTCCAAATAATAATACAGGGTACTTTTTTCCTGAAGGGATAAAGAATAATTAGCAAAGAAGGTTTTTGGATACACAATATTTAAATTGCTGCCACCCTTTCCCCACTGCCTCTCTTCCAACATCAGATCAAAAGGAAAGTGCTGGCTAACAAGACTGGTGCTGCAGCTGACCTTGTGTGAGAGCTCAAGAGAGAGTGCACATTTTTGAGAAAGCATCTGTTTCAAGCTCGGTTTCAGCATGCCAGATTCCTAAAGCAAGGAGTCTGCCTCCAACGATGGTATTGCAGTAATGGTGATTGATTTTGCAGAGGACTTCCCATACATTTATCAAAATGAAGTCCAGAGCGCCCCTTGGCACCACCAACAGGCAACTATTCACCCCACAGTTGTTTACTACAAAAATGTGGCCACTGTGGGAATGTCATGACAGAGTCAGTGGTTGCCATATCCGACGACCCGATGCACGACTACCATGCTGTACATCAATTCACGAAGGCCACACTGCCAGCCCTCGGATGTGGTTCAATCCACTGATACTATACACTTACCTCAAAAAAGCCTCCAGTTGCAGTTAGTTACAATTTAAAACATTAATAAGCGTCATAAAAATTTTAAAGGCAACAACAGGATAATTGTATGTTACCCACTTTATCAATCCTTACATAATTTTAAGGAATTTTTCATGCCTTTTTTTTTTAATTATTAAAATTACAGTGTTTATTTCACAACCCATTTTAATTAAATTCAAATTCTTACTTACATTATGCACTGATTAACCTGTTGCTACTCACGTGTAACTCAGCTCCCCATAAAAACTTCAGAAGTGCTTTTCTTTTTTTATGACAACAAAAATTGGCGATATAATGCACATAGAAAGATACTGAACTTATGAAAATGAAGATGGCATTTTACCAAATTACAAACCAAAGCATCCCCAGTGGGATCTGCCTCCTCCCCCCACCCACCCCGCCTAATTTTGATCCATGGGTGAATGATGTCATGGGAAGTAAATGCAGAATGATGTAGAGTTACCACAATAGATTATAGAGTCACCCAGGGTCACAAAGATAGTTTGCAATTTTAAAGGAAAAATTCAAAAAACCCTTGTTTTGCATTTCTTTTGTTTTTTAAGAGGGGACTGGCTGATATGAGCAGCTTTTGCTCTCTTCACTTGATGGCAATGTGAAAGAGTTATGATGGTTATCCACTACCCTTTTCATGTGGGCATGTGAAAGCGTTATGATGGTTATCCACTACCCTTTTCATGTGGGCCATAGATTCTAATCTGATAAGTTTAATCTAAATCTGGATTAGATCTAAAGCATAATGGCTGGAAAATGCACAATTCACTAGACCTAGCGTCATTTAACTTTTAAAAGCAGGAGGCTGTTCGGGTTAGCTCTACAATTCAAATTCTGACTACAGAATAATCTAGACTAGATCTAATTTTAGATCTATCGCGACCAGACAGCCTCGTTGGCATGGACAAGCAAGCAGCGTTTTTCGCGGTACATGTATACTTACGTGTACAATTTTGCGGTTGTTGTATTCAGTATCACGTGATCGTTTGACCAACTAAATACCGTCCGATTGCAGTGATCTATTATAATTATTTATAGTTGGCTAACTGTAATAGATCACTGCTGGATTGTTTTAAAACGTAGCAGACAATCAGACAAAATGCCAATCTTTCACATGGTTTTGTTTATATTGTGCAATTCATAGAAGCCGAGATGGAACTTATAAGTTCGTAAAACTAGTTTAACAATAATCCAGATCTAGAATAGGTAGCAAGGCCGTATGAAAAATCAATGTCAATCAAATATGCATTTTAACTTTAAGTTAAAAGGTGTCAATTTAAAAGAGCATTTCAACATAAGAACACTGGTTTTTTTAATTTTTTCAATTGGACAAGAAATTAAAAAGTTATGGTATATTTCGTACCTCAAAATCATGCATTTTTTGTAAAATATTCTGGTGCAGACTAAAGTACATAGGGGCTAGACGGCACCTTAATCAATCAATATTGATTTGATAGTGAAGCTTGAAAATTAAATGCATAGTTTTTATGCACTTATCGTGAGGCCAATTTCTCAATCATTTTAGATGAGACCCCAACTCAACTATAAAAGTTTGGGGCTCGCTAAGATTCTAAAGTCCTTTCAGACCAGCTTTTTGTGGGTTGTGTACAGATATACAGGCTTTGCTTTCTTGTTTTTGTTGGACAATACTTTTAATCGAGCCCGTACCTCCCAATCTCTGAGCGAGTGTCTTTTACTGCTAGGCCACAGAGCCGGTCTGTTTTGCCAACTCCATTTGATTCAGCACAATTTACACTCAGTGCAGTTTACAAGTACCAGATTTTCGGAATAGAAACCGAAAACCTGGATCTTGATCAAACTTTCAAGAGAGCCTTCATCGAATCTAGATTTAGACTACATTCTAAAAATCTTGAAATCTTGACCCTCCTTGTTTTCAGTTAATAAATCGATCTGGACTAGATCTAGATCTGTAGCCGTTTAAATAATCACCCCGTAACTCCATTACGGGGTGCAACTGTCTTTTACGGGCGCGTAGCGGTTAGTGTGTATGCATAAACACCACGCAACGCTACACGGTCGTGTAACTTTACGGGTTGGTTGAAGCACCACTGAACACACTTACGGGGTCGTAGAAGGCATTGATTCCAATATGGCGCTCTATCAAGCAGCATCCATTCGAAGACAACGTTTGCAAACCGTTTTCCGTTCGCCTTATGCAACGCTAAATTTG
>BMAT01000058.1:43185-54870 GCA_019649035.1 Elysia marginata
CCCCCCCCCCCCCCGCCCTTCTCCCCTACACACACACACTTCCCCCTTTCCCCATTAGTCGCTTACGGAAAAACCAAGAAAGTATCACACGAGGCCCTGGAAGACAAGGAAGAAAATTAGACCTTTTGCTGAAATCTGCACAGTAGGCCTACGGCGAGTACGCAGCTGAGGCTGTAGAGTGAACTGAATACCCGCTACACGTTAGATCTAGATTCTCTATCAGTTCTACAGCAGAGCTGTATAGTAGTTTCCGTATGCAGTGTGGTAGCTTGTGTCTGTGTTACCCTGTTCTCTTACTTCGATATTACATGACTGTCACAAAAAGCGGTGACACATTCTCTAAAAACCTGACGCTACTTCTGAGGCGTGCTTTATACAAATAGAAAGTTATTAACGACTTTTTAGTCATTATGAACAAACAACTGTTTCATGTGGCGTAGGCCTATGTGCATATTTCTTAAACTTTCTACACATTTTATAAGAAGATTGTTTTTTGAAGTCAAGCCTAGCCCTCCTCTTTTAGAATTCTGAATTGTGAATTCCTCACAAGGAGCGATCAGGTTTCTTTAAGAAAAAGTCTGATGCAAGTAGATCTCGGTTTCGACTACTAATTTTTTCCTCTTCACGATTTTTTCTTCTCGTTTTTTATACTAACTTTACAACGATTTTAAACATGATTGAAATGACTTTTATGTCACTAAGTAGTAGCGTATAGGTTAAAAAAATAATAATTTATTTCGATTTTACATTTTTGTAGCATATTTTTGTTCACAATTATTCCGCGTTTTCTCTTACGAAATGGCATGCGTGAGATTATTGTTGCCCTTTCCTGTTGTTCTTACTTTTATAAAATATGAGATTTTAGAACGGTTGTGTAAAAAACAATTATCGTGTGTTTAATATTTCAATGGTACTAAAGATCAGTAATTGACTCTGATAGGTAAGTAAAGGGCAGAAAGGTGTGAGGGAGAGGGGGGGCTGTGCTTTTGTTGAGCGGGATGAGTAAAGAATAATAAATATATTTACATAATTATACTACTGTTGCTACTACTATTACTACTAGTGTTACTATTACTACTACTACTACTACTAC
The DNA here is from genome assembly GCA_019649035.1 of Elysia marginata. Lineage (NCBI taxonomy): Eukaryota > Metazoa > Mollusca > Gastropoda > Plakobranchidae > Elysia > Elysia marginata. Next base: position 44,279 of record BMAT01000058.1, read on the forward strand.
TACTACTACTACTACTACTACTTCTACTACTACTACTGCTGCTGCTGCTACTGCTACTACTACTACTACTTCTAGTGCTACTGCTACTGCTGGTACTACTACTACTACTACTACTACTACTACTACTACTACTACTACTACTACTACTACTACTACTACTACTACTGCTACTGCTGCTGATAAAGCATCTTTTGATTTTGACGACTTTCATGGCCACTTAGCGTTTTAACGACGGTCTCTAAGTAAAGGCATGGTGTACGAGAGAAATTCATCCCAATTGTATATATATTAAATTGGGATTACCGAAAAGGGAGTATGTACAACGTATGGGTAAAATAATTTTTTAGCTATACGTATCTTGTACCAGGACCTGAATACATTATTTTAAACGAAAAATTTTATTACACATTTACAGGCAAATATTGGCTTTCCGACCTGACGATAAATAACTTTTTGATCCAACTTAAAATGCTTTTTTTTCTGTTTACCAGCATATCAGATGTCCGGCCTGTTGATCTGAAAAGAGTGTGAATACCGTACTGAAACATGTGACTTGACAATGGATCAGCGAGCAAGTTAATTTATCATAAAGAAAATGGTGTCTGCGCTTGTGCTGTGCCCTACAAGGGCGTCTATTTTTGTTTTGGCATTTGAATATTTCCTGTGGTTCCACATTTCGTGGCCAGCTGCGTTTGGTTTAGAGAATATGGACATTCCTATTTCTTTTGCAAATGATGGTGAAGGGGATGCAAACTACGAGAAAGACATGTCGGATATGGATATATCGGCTGTATCGGAGAGATTCCCTAACCGTCCGGGATCTACGAGCTATACAGGGAGTCACACCTTAGAAGAATGTTCAGTGTGTGACGAGAAGTTACCTGCACCAGATCCCCACTTCACTGTGGCAGGATACCAAGGCAATAAGGGGTCCTCGGAAATTAGCATGCGCTTTCCAAATGATGACACTGATTGTTGTCGCATAAATGATATTCAAGCTAACTGCACATCTTGTAATTTGACAGCCGTTCCGACTACTCTCCCGCCGTTCATCACCCGTTTACTTCTTGGCCACAACGCCCTGACGACCGAGTCACTTTTTGAAGGCCCCTTCAAGATCTATCCGCGGTTGAGGGTTTTAAGTTTATCAACAAACCAAATCACATATTTACCACATGGAGCCTTTGACGGTTTGCCATCCCTCGTGTGCCTGTGTTTGCAGTTCAACGATATCAAGATGGACCAGAGTCTTAACTCTTCTTGGGTATTTCAACCCCTCAATAATTCTCTGGTTTATCTGAGGCTCAACGGGTTTAATAGAAACACGACCAACGTAAACTTGATGTATCCGTCTTACGCCCTGAGTTTTCTCTCTAAACTCAAATATCTTTTTATAGATGGGATTCCGTTGTCAAGATTTGAGAACCCTCAGCGACAAATAACGTCTCTTACCCACCTGGTGATGGCTGGCTTTCGCTATGGATATTGCAACCTTACAGGTCTTCAAAGTGAAGCGTTTGAGTTCGATACCCTTTCACACCTGGATATTGGCGAATGTCAATTAGATGGACGCTATGTAAACCGATCGGCTTTTGAAAACCTTTATAGACTTCAATCTCTGACAATCAGTAACAATTTTCAACTAGGCATTCAGACAGTAGGCGAATTAATGTACAGCTTTCGTAACAGCAGGTTTTTGAAAGACTTAATAATGGATCGCATCAACCCACGGTTCTCACCCTGTATCGTCATTTACAAGAACACACTTCGCCACCTCCAGAACACAAGACTTGAGAAAATACTCGCAATGGACAACGAAATAGAGATTATTGAGAAAGGTGCGCTGCAGATGCTTCCGAAAACATTGAAAGTCCTGAACATGACAGCCAATAAAATCATATTTGGAGACTACATCCAGGATCTTGGATATTTGACAGGACTTACAGATTTGATACTAGATGGATCGGAAAAGCCTTATAATTTTCCTCGTCTATATCCCAATGACCTTTTTAGTAACTGCATGGGGATTTTCCCAAACTTAGCTAAGTCTCCTGAAATGAACGATTCTCCGTCCACAGTACAACAAAATTCGGAGATAACTACAATTCCCCTTCCACCAAAACTATTTAAGGTATACATGTCTGGAAACGGCATGGCTTACACTTTGCACAACATCACATTCTCCACAACAAACAATCTCATCAGTGCGGACCTGAGTAGGAATGTCTTTGAGGACTTATACGGACCGATTCGAGGTCTTGAAAATTTAGCAGTTCTTAAAATGGATTATTGTTACATACAATACATATCATACGAGTTTTTCGATTTTTTCCCCAGCTTAGGAATCCTTTCGTTGTACCAGAACCAATTAGGCAAAAGCCTAGCAGTCGACGAAAATGGTGATATCTTTGAAAACTTAAGGAATTTAACTCTTTTGAATCTCGCTGAAAATGATATTTGGCACCTTTATCCACCTGCATTCAAAAACATGGCAAAACTAAAACACATTGACCTTTCTGAAAACAGACTAGGAGCTGTTCAGTTTTCTTTGGCGCACATGAAATCCCTTCAAACTCTAAACCTAAAGAGTAATCAGATTCAAACGCTGACACCAGAGACGATGGCAGCTGTGGATGAGATCAGTAAAGGACGGAAACCGCTTTGGATTAACCTCAGTTTCAATCCCATTAGATGCGACTGCGATAACCTGAAATTTCTGGAATGGCTGACAAACTCAGGCCACATGAATAGGTTAAGAGATGACTACTACCTATGTGACATGGTCAAGCAGCCCAAAGGCTATAAAGAAGTCATTGAGAGGCTACGTCGAGAGTGCATCAAGCATCAATTACTTTTTGTAGTGGTCATTAGTGCTACCATGATAGCTATGCTAGCTGTTTTGATCGTTACGGCTTATCGCTTCAGGTAAGTCTTTTTTTCCCTTATTACACAGTCATTATCCCTTAATGTTTCTGAACAGAAAAGTACTTCAACGTCATGGAATATATACCAATTCCCTATTTTCATTTGGTGAGGAATACCATTGCTTGACATAAGATATTGCTTTTTCCTTCAATTTGGCTTACACTTTTGATGTCAATTTTTACTATAAATTGTCAACTAAAAAGGTTCCATCCTTACATTCTTCTCAAAGACGGAAAGTTTAGGTTGAATACAGCAGATCTGACCTAGCGATACCAAATTCTAAACCATCTATCCATCAACTTAAGGGCTATTCATTTCCTATGAAAAATACAGGAGATTCTACTGCAGCTTTGCCTGGGTAGATAATTGTTTTGTGGTAGCCCAGTAGTGATGGTAGCAAAACTTCCCTGACAATAAGATGGTTACCTCGCAGATTTCTGTTTGTTCAGCGTTTGTTCCTTTTTTACTTCCCCTTGTTACAACATATAAAAAAAGCTTTGTCTACGATTACGGCCATTTCTATGTTCAATGTTACTGATTAATGAGTCGTTTTCAAGCCACATGGATCTTCTCACTGACAAAATACCTGTTTTCTATAATATATACTTTATATAAAATTTATGGGTCAGCATTTCGTTTTTGTTTATTATAGAGCTTAAATAATGGTAAACTAACATGTCTTAGTTTGGTAGCCTTAAGATATTTTTAAATACATATGATATGTATATATCGGGTAACCCCCCCCCAAAAAAAAAAAAAAAAAGAAAAAAAAATCAAATCAAAAAAAGGTCCTCACCTTTGGAGCGCTATATCTCTAATAGTTTTTGTGCAATTGCTACACAAATTATGCATATGATAATTTTCTTTGACAACAGTATCACGAGATATATCAACAAAATCCTTTAATAAATAACGAAACTAAAGATGTTTTTAAAAAAATTACCAAAACTTACGAAAAGCACACGTCGATCTCCGCACCAAAGCTGTTTCCAACCCGCGCTACGCACCGATAAATTAGCCAGAAAAATATATCTGAATCGCAATAGGAAGAAGCGCTGTACAAATAACTGTGAAAAGGGCTCTGAAATTAAAGACCTACAAACGAATTTAGACTAGCAGAAAAACGGAAAATGTGAAAGAGTAAAGACGCCTTTGACCGCGGCGCTTTCTGAACAGTTGTCTAGCAAATTTATAAAAAAGACTTCACTGTTGAGATTGTCAAAAATCGACAAAATGACTCTCTCTACGGAAGAAAACAGTCGGACATCCCTGTACAACGGCTTTATCACGAAACGAATAGGTTTTCGCAGAAAGTTTTGGTTTCTGCTGATGTGATGGCGAAACCGAGATTTTTTTTCCTTGATTTCAAAACTACGAAGGTCAATTCAGACATCTCTCTGCTTAAAAAAAAATCTTCCCTCATGTCACAAACTTTTTTCTCAAGGTGACTTTGTTCTGCAACAAGACAGTGCTATTTTGCACGCAAGTCGTGCAACCCAACACTTTCTCATAAATCAAGAAGTCGATGTCATTGCCAAAGATGACTAACCACCTCAATTTCCAGATTTGAATCCGATGAACTATGCTTGCGTAGAAGGTCTACATGGGACGATCGATTCCTTCACTGAAAATAAAATGAAAGCAAAAATAATTGAGGGTTTCAGGAAATGAGAAACTCAATCACAACATGGGGCAAAAGTTAGAGCTGTTGTTCAGTTTGAAGAACTCATTACACTGGAGTTCATGGACTTTTTTTTTTACATCTTAGGTGCGTGTTACCTACATCAAATAACTTATTAACCAATAAAGCCAGAAGCTTAAATTTTTACACACCTTGACATCAAAATTTGCCCTACTGCCCCAGCACGCCTTCTTATAATATAATTTTAAAAGAGCATCTCATCAGCATTTGTCTCGCAACTGGACCAATGATTTTGACCTATATCTCCAAAACGTCACGTGGGTCTTGGGGTCAGTGGGGGTTACCATTCAATAGCCTCATCCCCATGTTTAATTTTATGTGACGCGATTTCCGATAGGTCTAGAAAGTAGCAACATTTCATTGGTTGGTAGAAATAGTAATAGTGGATTTTTTTTTGTGCCGCTTGGGTTAGATACTATTTTAAATAATGTCACTTGAATTTCCTTGCTGTTGAATCTAGTATCTTTGCATGTAAAAGAAATACTCAAATTAAAAATATCTTTCACTTCCATAAAGCATACTGGAAGTAATTATTTTGGGATGACAAATTTGAGTGACAAAATTTCAGTCATTCTGTTCTAGATCTAGATCTAGATCTACCTAATGATGTACGAAAGCCAATCAACACCGATAGGCCCTACACCCAGTCCCACTCCAAAGGCAAGACTAGAGAAGGAATCTGGCCTAAAAAGCTTCAAGAGAAGTGGAGATTTCACAATAATTTTGAATCTAAGAATGAAAGCTCATTTTAAGCAAAATCCAAAGCATCCGACTTCAATCAACTGCTCACACGTATTTCATAAATGGGAACAGAATAGCTTAATCCATGCATCTAGATTACGAAAACTCTGAAACTTAAAAAAACCCACTTGGGGTTTAAGTTATTTAATGATATATTTATAAAGGCACAGCCTGAAATGAGCTTGCCTCCATCCTAACGAAATAAATAACCACATGGTAAATTAAATTTTACTAGACTAGATCTATATTATAGACATATATCTAAAAGTGAAGATAACCTACCAAAATTCTGAATGTTTAGTTTGGATCAATAGGCTAAGAAGATTTACACGCATTCCAATCTTTATAACTATTCATATACGAAATGAGATTTAATCTCATACGTCTTGAAAATCTTTTGAAGACAGACACAGTAGCCCTTTAGTTTATTTTCTCTGTAAACGGTAGAGTTAACATTGCGAAACACTCAATTCAACTTTCTTCATCACTCAGAAAAAAGGGCAAAAAAAAAAAAATAAAAACTCAGAAGATCTCCATCTACCTTTTTACTTTGCTTAGAGGACCATCATCTATAGCATGTGTATACATTTCGTCTTCTATGGCTGAGTTAAACATTTTGGCAGCGATGGCAATGTCGAAGCAAAGGGAAACCACTCAGGACAAAACTCGCCCCAAACTCCTCGAGCAGGCGTTTTCATTATAATTATAAAGCTTTCGGTGGTACTAGGCCTACGAGCCAGAGCACATCTGAGGATCAACCAGAAACTGATGTAAATTGTAATGCATACTTGTCAGCACATCGGTGCACCAAAAGCAAAATACTTCAACAAAATTTTCCTGCAATCAAGTTAGTGAAGCAAGTTGACGATACAGGCGGAACAGCAGGGTTGAAATTAAATACACAAAACACGAAAGTTATGCATATAAAAGAAAAAACGAACCTTGAGATAATAGTGGATAGCATCAGTCTAGAATAATATTGTCAGTGATTTTAAGTACGCAGGCACCCACAAAAGAAATGGGGCGCTGTGCACTCAATACATGAAAACAGGAGCTGGAAAGGTGAAACAAAGAATGATGCATATAACTATTTTGAAGGATGACAGAATGCCCGGATTCCTTGAAGATCAAAATACTAAAAACCTTGATATGGCATATTGTCCTGTTATTCACTTACTTCACTTAATGCCCGTCCGCTGCGACGTAAACTGACATTTCTGCCTGGGCTGATATTGCTGTCGTCAGGTGCTTCCAGTCGGATCTGGTCTGTGCTATGTCGCGAAGGGGGTCAAGGTCTTTAATTGAATATAATCTGGTTGGCCAGTGATTGCTGTTGTGACTCTTGAGGTCTCGTCTTAGTGTGGTCACAATCGATGTTTTTGGTCGGCCCCGTCGTTTGCTTCCCTCGGTCTTGAAGTATTTAGTCATTGCAACGTTGGGTGGTGTATTGATGGCCTGTCTTCAAATATGAGCGAAAAGTCGCCATAGCGCTTCGAGAATGGTGCCCTGTACATCAGTGAAAACACACAGTAAGAAAAGCAAACAGAAACAAGATCAACGCTGCAGACATTTGTGGTTCTACAGAAGACTTATGAGGGTGAGCTACAAAGACAGGAAGACAAACGAGAACATTTTAAAGGAATTAAACACAGGTTTGCAACTAAAGTCAACCGTATTAACAAAAAGAAAGATGAAATATCCTGGACATGATGCAACCTCAAGAAGACAGTTATGCAGGGAATAATAGAGAAAAGAAGAAATAGAGGGAGATCAGCCAGCCTACGGTATGACCAAAATGATGGCACAGGCCCCTGCATCCATGTAGATCCAATGCTGTGAGTATAGAAAAGGACGTTAACAGCTACCGCCATCAGTAATGATGCTGACAGGTAACCAGTAACGGAATTGACTCTGAGTAATACTCATAGTGACAGTTTTGAACGACCGCGCGAAATGATTAGGTAGGCATTATAACTCTAACGCTGCATATACTTTAATTTCTAGGACTTAAAAATGGTGTTTTATACACAATACTTAAAAAAAAAAGCAGAGAGCATTCTTTATGACACCCGTTCCAGAAGATGGGCACAAGTTAGTTCCTCATTCATAACATCTCCCTGAAACTCAAATTTGAGTCAACCAGGTTGAATCATACACAAGTCGACCAAACTAAATTTGAGTTAGAGCTGCTACATTGTGCGCATTCATTCTTCTTTCATCCGATGGTGGAAATAGATTAAGACTTTAATTTGATTTGATTTTTATTACGGTAACAGTAAACACTATGGTTGTTTTAATAAGGAATATCAGTGTTACATAAGCTCATGATAAGTTTAGTATCTAACAACCCTCTTAAACTTAGCATTTAAGGATCCAATATCTATAATTTTATTGAAAGTTAAATCAATTCTTAACATATAAACTTCAATTCCTTGATGTTTACAAAGATGTGACTTCTACTTTTATTCCTATCATAATAAAGATCATTACATAGTCCTAAACATAATAGACCTATACAAGTCACTACCTCAACATTTGTCTAGTTTCAATGAGTTTGCATTAAACATAAGTATTTACATGATATTTTTGTCTTAAAAATGATTTTGACATTTTTTCCTTTAATGCAACATAAAAGACACGTGTATCATATATACCCTCTTTGAGGACTAGGAATAGAAAATTTAACGACAATGTTAACTATTATTATCAACTTTAAATTAAAGTAACTTAAAAAGAAAACTAAAAAATTAAAGCAAAAGTTTTGATTTTAGCAGAGGTTTGTTCCCTGTGTAAATTACTGATTCTCCTTACTAAGAGTCTTACTTAGTACATAATTCATGAAAACAACATCATCTCATCTGATTCACTGAATAAATTGTATCATTAAAATGTAGTGTTATAATTTTATACAAACACCTTGTGCCGGGTACATCTAGTGGAAATTGGAGTTGTTATCAAATCTCAAAATACATGTTACATAATTGTTGTAATGGATATGCACATTTTATATCATAATCAAAGAAAAAACAAAAAATATACATACATGCATAATTTGCATATCAAGATAGTCATTCATTTTGAATTGAATCAAGAACATTCCTTTTCTTAGGACAAGTTACACGCAGTCCTATCATTCACTTACATGTACTATCTCAGTATTTTCAATTACTGTTTTACCCCATTAAACAGTTTTAAAATGTTAAATTTTAAACTTTGAAACAGGCTTTGCGAAAATATCTGCAATGTTAAATTCTGTTGGTACATACTGAACATCAACTTTGCGTGTTGCAATTTCATCTTTAACAAAATGATATTTGATATCAATATGTTTGGCCCTTTGATGCTTGACGGGATTCTTTATTAAAGCAATAGAACCTTGATTGTCACAAAATAATGTGAATTGGGATTGTTTCAGGTTGGCTACCTCACTAAGGAATGACATATTAATATATTTGCCTTCTTGAATAGCAGATATCAGTGCCATGTACTCGGCTTCACATGTGGCAAGAGCCAGAGTAGGCTGTTTTCCTAATTTCCAAGATATCATAGGACCATTGTCTGTTATTTGATAACAATACCCTGTCACACTTTTTCTATCTGCTGAATTTGCCCAGTGAGCATCACAGTACCCTGAAACACTCAAAGGTTGCTCTGATTTCCTAAATGTCAGTCTCTCAGTTATGTTACCTTTTAGATACCTTAACACATGTTTGGCCATTACCATATGACATTGTTTTGCATTTGTCATAAACTGCGAAAGTCTTGTTACAGATTAAGAAATATCTGTTTTAGTTGCTGTCATTATGTAAATAAGAGCTCTCACAATTGATTTGAATGTCTTAAGTTCTTCAGCACTAAGTGGTTCAGAATTGTCTTCATATTCATTTGGCTTCATTTCTGTTGGTGTAAATCTAGTTTTACTATTGTGCATACCAAATCTGTCTAAGATTTTGGTTATATATACATGCTTTGATGCATTGTCATTTCCTCATCATTCTTCTCAAATTGAATACCCAAGAAATATGAGATTTGCCCAAGATCTTTCATCTGAAATTTCTCTTGTAAAGCTTTCTTAACAGATTACAAATCATTTGGCTTTGCAGCAATGAGTATATCATCTACCGAAATAAGGATAAAGATTTGTTTTTCTGGGTGGAAATACAAGCAAGGGCCATTCACAGATTTAATGAAACCTTCATTTGTTGATATGTGTTCATCAAGTGTGTTAATCCATAATCTCCCTGACTGTTTTAGACCATAGAGGCTCTTCTTGAGTTTGAGCACATTTTTATTTCCTTTGTCATCTTTTTGTTCGAATCCTTCTGGTGGTTCTACAGAGATTTCATAATCATGGGTGCATTCAGGTAAGCTGCTTTGACATCCATTTGGTTAATGTCAAGGTCATAGTTTAATGCTATTTGTATAAACATTCTTATTGAACTGAATCTAGTTGTTAGTGAGAATGTCTCCATATAATTAACACCTTCCACTTGTGAGTAACCCTTGGCAACATATCTGGCTTTTTGAATCTCATTACCTTTATCATCAGTTTTTAATGAAAAAGCCCATTTTTTTCCACCAATCACAGTTTTTTTTTTGGCGTGGGAACAATATCATAAGTTGAGTTTTGCTCAAGAGATTGTACTTCAGATTGCATAGCTTCCTGCCATTTTTCTCCATTGTTGCCAGAGATTGCTTCACAATAGGATAGTGGTACTTCGTTTGTACTGTAACAGTAATGAGTTGTCACTGTACTCAGTTGATCACTCAATTCCTCATGACAGTAAAAATCATTCAAGTACTTAGGTCGAGTGCTATTTCTCTTCCTTGAACTTACTACACCTTCAACATTTGGTTCATTTTCATCGTTCTCATTTGTCATAGAAAGACTCTGGCTTGCGATTTGATTTTTATTTATCTCATCAATTTTTTTTTGTTTTGTTTTGACCATCATCAGTAATTTGATTGTGTGGAAGAACAGCATAGCCAGTGTTTTCCTGACACAATTGAGAGTTTCTCAGAAATTGAACACAACTGATTACTTCACATTTTGAGTTTCTGGAAAATATACAATATATGAAGGCTTCCCTTTATCATAACCCACAAAAATTCTTTTCTCGCTCCTGTCTTCTAATTTGTTTGGATTTTGAACAATTCCAAAACAAATGCTTCCAAAGTTTCCATTTTCGCAATATTGGGTTTCTTTGAAGTAATGCCTTCAAAT
>BMAT01000058.1:76025-87522 GCA_019649035.1 Elysia marginata
TCAAACCAAGGACTTGAACGGTATTAGCAGCTGATCCCCCTAGTATCTGACATTATGGATTAAGTGTTAAGTCTGGTCGGCCCGGTGTCAGGATAATGTGACTGGGTGTGGTGTTTGCAAGCGCTCCTTACATTACAGTGTAGCATCACTCTTTCAATTGACCCCAGCGCCGTCTTTGATATGACCTCGAAGTTGACTGGGACGTAAGAAAAAAAATTCAAAAAATCAACCGTCTGCGATGCTTGGGCGGCTCTCTGTATCTTTAATCGTAACTCAAGCCATTACACTCGATCTTATGCGCATTTCATGGTCGTGATCTTATCCAGTTCATCATTTTAATTGGAGACTAACTTCATAATATTGCTATAACTATAACCATTCATTTTTTTATCTTTAAATTTTACTCAAGGTAGAAAGCAATGTACTGAAAGTATAAGTTTTAACCCAATTCAAGGGCACAGAATAAGGTTTAAAAATCTAAACAGCGCAATATGTCAAGTTTATGATTTATGCCTGACTCAATCTTGGAACCACAAGAATGTATTCAATATTTCTTTAAATTTTTACCAGATGGACATTGCGTTACTGGTACCATGCGGCCAAACTTACAATCCAACCAATTGTCTCCCCTGAAACATTTGAGTTTGATGTTTTCGTCAGTTACAGTGACAAAGATGACTTCGTCGAGGAGGTAAGTCTTTTCATTGACCGAATGTTACAACAGTTACAAAACAACAGCAAAAACACCAACAGCAACAACAACAACAACAGCAGCAACAACAACAACAGCATAAAAAATCAACATCAACAACGCAACACAAGGAACGAAAGCAATATCGCCGTAACGATCAACAATAAAATTGAGTGTCATCTCAACAAATATAATATTTAGTACTTTTAATTATATTTTTCAATTTAATATACTTTTCTGAGGTGCTTTGAAGTATCCCTATCATACGTTTAGTAATTGTAAAAATTCTAAATTAACACTTAAGTTACTGGCGTTTCGCAAGCATTTAAATCAAATTAAGGCTAATCATCATCATCATATCTTGTCGCGTATTGTTGTTGTTGTTGTTGCGCGTGGTGTAGTAATCGGTCTCTCTCAGTGGGGTTCCGAGGAGACCACCAAAAGATTAACAGGGCCAGCACGTGAAGCTTTGCTACATGACCCCGACTAGGGCTTATATTTAACACTAGACGATCTGTAGGAGATGAATCCTAAATCCAAATTAATCTTAATTAAAATATAACACTATGGGTAAATTGATTCGATTATTGTTTGCCGCGAACTCAATCATACGGCACCCACGTTATTCGCAGTATTTTGTTATTTTATATATTTTTTCTTTAGAAGGTTACATAATTGCTTGCTAACAACGTTCACTAGGAACTGATTCCTAAGCTACAGGACGAGTTCAACCTCCGGGTGATGATGCATGGTCTATGTTTTCCCGCGGGCGGTCACATTACAGACTCCATCCACATGGCAGTGACCAACAGCCGAAAGACGTTGGTAGTGATTACCAAAAACATGTTGAACAGCCATTGGTGCAACTACGAGCTCATGGTCAGTGAATGATACTATGTTTTCTTTGTTTGCTATGGGTGTAAGTCATTTAATTGCATTTGTCCTTCTTGGTAACGTATCATTATTGTTAGCGCCTGTAGCTTTATCTTTTTCGTAGTTATCTTTGTACTTGAAAGATTTTAAAGGTATGAAATTAGCCGTGGAGAAAAGTAGGCTTTATAGCGGAAATGCTCGAAGTGTATGCCCTTAGTATGATTCTAACCTTCTACTTATGAATGCTTCGGCACCCACCGCCTTGCCACTTATAGAAATATAGCTAATACCATGTCGCCACCACGCTCCGTAAAATCTTATGCTTATACTTGCAGCTTTAACAAAAAGCGTCTAAAGTGGTATAGTCTTTCCCTTGGGACATCTTCTCTTTTGTAGAATTATATTTTAAGTTAAAGAGCGTCTGTGGATTTCGATTAAGAGGAGACGTATTCTTTTTTTGTTGTGGCTAACGATAATCTGTGCGTACTCTAGATGTTTTCATATCGATTAACTATGATGGGCTAAATATTAACTTTTACCTCTGTTGAAATGTTAGAAATTATTTCATTTTTGATTCTTTTATGTCTTGGCATCAGAAAAGTCAACAGAATTGAGACTTGTAAACATTCTTCAGTTTAACCCTCTAATAACCATGGTTTTCTAAGACTTAACATATTATAACATCCTATTGCTCTTTTTTACATCTTCTTCCCAAACCTTCTCTAACTTACTCTCTTGCTCGATGTCCTCTCCATGTTAAGATGGCAAGAAGAGAGGCCATAAGGCGTGGACGGCAAGTTCTGGTCTTTCTCTTTCTCGAAGACTTGGACCACTCGGAAATGACGTCAAACATCGCGTCCTACATCCGAGAATCTACTTACATCGCCTACCCGCCTGATCCACGGTACAGGAGAGTGTTTTGGCGCAAATTGGCAGACGATCTTGGAGCCGACACGCCTATGATTTAATGAACTGCAGCTGCTATATCTGAAACCACGGCATTTAAACCATAATACAGGCCTAACTCAAGGCACCCTGATTTGCTGGTTTTTTATAAAACAAAAACTATTTTCATCAGCTTTTAGGCCCATAATTTACGTTTTTCAGTGTTTTTAACAAAAGCAACGTTATAGTACATTTATGTTTATTACCAACAAGTTTTGCACGTTTTAGAATATCTAGTATTGTGTCCTTCAAGATTGCTTTCATATTCTAGGAATCGAATCTTTATGAACTTATTTATGTATTTAAAACACCAAAGCTTCGACTCATACAAAACTGCATAGTCACTTATAATAAGAAATTGCTTAACTTTTTTTTAATAAAACGGGGCTATCATTTAATACTAACAATTTCTTAATTTTACATTTTTGGTTTTCTACACTAAGTTTCATAGGCCTCCCGACAGGTCACAGTCTTCAGGCAAGCTGTTCTGCAAGTAGTTTCGTTTCGGTCTTATTACCGTGTCGTTGTTCTAAAACGTGTTTTCTCCTGTGAGGACAATAAGAGGAAGTAATCTCTTTTCTTTTGCTGAGGCTGTTTTTTTTGTTTGAGTATTATTCCGTGCTATAAAGTACGTTTCTGCGATGCAGAGGTTGCACCGTTTTGTCTTAGTAGAATATGGTAATGCTTTTTCCAGTATATTCCATGATATAGTGAATTTTTATGACTTTATTTTTTGAATTCCAAACCTGCTCGCTTAAGGTTGTATCGGATTGTGTATGTTCTAGACGGAAGCTGGAACTATGCTGGTTCTACCTAGTTTTGAACTGGTTCTCTGTTCTCCTCATATTATACGTTTTTTTTCCTTTGCTGTCTTTTTGTGTGGCGATCACTTGATAGACTACACCCGCAATACGGGAAATCCTAAATCCTATATGCCACTTTAGACTTAAACTATTGAAAAAAAAAACAAATAACAACTCCGTGTATTTTATTAAAAGCCAGAGCGACCACCCTCTGTCCATTATAAAAACCTATAAAAAAAAGGCATAGAGGTAAGACTTTTAGACAAACCCTCAGACGCAGCAAAACCATATAGCATTGCTTTAATGGAAGCGGACACAAGAAACAACTACAATATACAGAAAAGAAAGGCCCTATAGAAAACAACTCAACAAACACCGCAGAAAGAGACGTAAACAACGACGACACACTTACAGAAACAAACGAAAAAAAACGAAGAGAACAAGAAAAAGGAAAATTAGATGGTTTAACCAATCGTATAGTATAAATGTCAAAAGGTGAATCAAACTCGTATCGTTTCTAAGTAACTTATTAGTACTTCGAACCAATGCATATAACGTACGTCCATGTAGATACTTTCATACTTTTAATTTGCTCCATTTTAATAGCCTATAATTTTCATTTCATAATTTGATATTGCTTTCCAAAAGTTTGTATCATTTTTGGTTGTTGAAATACATGTAAATAGGTTGATAACTATATGTGTTCACAATGATAAGTGGGTGATTTACACCCAATTTTTTTATTGTAAAAAATGGTAAATATGACTGGTTTTCTTATTTCGCAATAATCACAAAACGAACCGGAAAGCAAGATAAAATTTGCTTTTTAAAAAAAAAATATTTTGAAAGAAAACTATATCAATAGCATTGTTGAACTAGTTGAGCTTTTTGTTGTGGCTGATGTTACGGCAATTCAACATATCGCTATCGACTGAATATTGAAATTATATCTACACATATTAATGTTTGGCCATAATAAATTATAACTAATATTGAATCTTTATGCATTTACGAGCGCAAGCTGATATTTAAGTTTCGTTTACTCATAACTTTTTAATTTTTCACAGCATATGCATAAACAATACGTCAAACGAAAGTCAGTATACCAGCTACATACTTAGCACTCTATTTTTCGCCGTAGTCACTGTCGCAATCAACACACAGCCTCTAACGTTTAACTACATGTAGTTGACGCACGCCGTCAGCGAAGAATTCCGACGACTATCCATGACACTACCTGCCAACATTTGTAATAACTTCCTCATCTTATTCATAGTAATGGCCCTTCCGGTACCTCTTGAGTAGGGGAAACAAATAAAAGTCAGAGGGAGCAAGATTGGGACTGTATGCTGGATGCGCTAGGGTTAGGCGTCCTGAGTTTGGCGACTGGTGTGCGTGCGGGCGCGCATTGCCGTGTTGCAGGATTGAGTCGTTATCACGCCGAACACGCCTGAGTCTAAGTTTGAGAGCTCGGAGTGTTGAAATATATCGCTCAAAGCCAGCTCAAAGTTTGACCTTGCTCCAGTAGTCCTATGTAGACCACTCCCTCCATGTCCCAGAAAATAGTGAACAAGACCATTTTTTACAGAGGCAACAACCTTGAAGTTGGACTTGGAGAGGTTTTGAGCCTATACTCCATCGATTGAACTTTACATTCTGGATCGTAGTGGTAGACCCAGGATTTGTCTCCAGTCAGAATGCGTTGTACAGATGCTTCTCCTTTTGCATTGTAACGCTCTAAGAATTGAGTACACATATCCTTTCTCTGCGCTTTTATCACCACAGTGAGCTGTCATGGGACCCAATGAGCAGAGACTTTTCGGTAACCCAGTACAGTTGTGACGATATGGTGTACTCGTTCTTTCGAAATGCCTACTTCTTTCGCAATTTCCTTTGTTTCACTCTTCGATTTGATCCAATCATATAGTCATCTTTCTCTCGACGAGCCTTGTCTGATGCGGAAAAGGGCCTACCCAAACGCTTTCGGTCACGCCGATTGTCTCTCTGGGATATTTCCTCCAAGAATTCTCAACCATTTGCGAACTGCATAGTCTGAAATACACATTTCACCATCAACTGTTTTCATTCTTGCATGAATGTTTGCAGCAGAACATCCCTCGGCTGCCAAAAAAAAAAACCATAACAGAGCGCTGTTTGGTGAGAAGATCATCGGAGGACTCCAATGTCTGGTAAACATGGCTACCCCATCACGTGTTGCGCGTCACTGCATTATGAGTACAAATGATGTCACATAAACTTTTTGTTGTAGTTAAGCTTAGACTAGTAGTTCGAGAGTTTATATATAAAATTTAAGAAAATTGAACTTAACAATTAGCCTGCCCTCGTACATAAATATCTGGATGGGAACTCCACTTCTATTTATAAACACACATAACTATACGTAAAAAAAAAAACAAAAGAGATAATGAGATGGTAGTCTGCATTTGAGTATCATTTTAACACTTTTACGTTTATTTTTATACTTACAATAGGCAAAAAGAGCGTTGAGGACAGAATGAAGCGTGAGAGAGTGAGAAAGACATATATATATATATAGAGAGAGAGAGACAGAGAGAGAGACAAAGAGAGAGACAGAGAGAGAGGGTGGAGGGAGGAAGAGAGACATAGACAGAGACAGAGAGACAGCTTAGAGAGACAGAGAAGGACAGAGATGGAGAAAGTCAGACTGAAAGACAAAGAGTGAGATAGACAGACAGAGGGAGCGAGAGACAAAGGTATGTACACGAACAGAGATAGAGGAGGTACAGACAGAGAGGGACAGGGAGAGGGGGGGAGTGAGAGAGAGAGAGAGGGAGAACCAGAGACAGGAAGAGGCAGAAAGAGAGAAACAGAGAAAGGGGGAGGCAGGAAGGGAGAGAGACATGGAGAGAGAGAAAGTCAGGTAGAGAGAGACATAAAAAAGATAGCGGAAGGAAGAAAGAAACAAACAGAGAAAAAAAAAGAGAGAGAGAGAGAGAGAGAGAGAGAGAGAGAGAGCGATAGAGAGAGAGAGAGGGGGGGAAAAGACAGAGACAGAGAGAGACATACAGACAGAGAGACAGAGAGAGAGGGGGAGAGAGAGAGAGAGAGAGAGAGAGAGAGAGAGAGAGAGAGAGAGGGGGGGGAACGGCAATTCACGATTATGAAATATGTTTGATATTCATGTCCCATAACATTTTCTTATGTGTATTAACTTTTAGCATTCAGTTTTTTTCTGTGTGATTTCTTAGGCATGATGTCATGCGTAGTACACGTGTGTACATGTTAACTCTGTTCTCAAATGCTATGCCGCGTAATATTTCCTTTCCTCTTGATAATTCACGAATGAAACATTGTAAAATTTAATATGAACTTTTGTGTTGTTGAATTCCTTAAACTTCACGTATTGCATCGTAATTTTTAAGTATACTGTTAATTTTGTAAACTATTTTTTTAACTTATAGAATTTATACGGCGGGATGTTCTTCAATTGTGGTCATGTTAAATATTGGAGCCTTAACATCTTGATTAAAGTAGTTCTGTTTTTATCACTTGCACCTCTTAAGAAAAAAAAAGACACATTACTTAATAACAGTCAATGGAGAATCCATCTAAAATGCTTTGATTCATTCGTTCAAATTAGCAGTAGTTCAATATAGAAGTAACGGCTCTGTGGCCTAGCGGTAAGACACTCCCTCAGAGATCGGGAGGTGCGTGGTTCGATCCCCGGCCGAGTCAAACCAAGGACTTAAAAATTGGTATTAACAGCTGATCCGACTAATGTCTGGCATTATGGATTTAGTGCTAAGTCTGGTCGGCCCGGTGTGAGGATAATGTGACTGGGTGGGGTGTATGCAAGCGCTCCTTACATCACAGTGTGGCAGCACGCTTTCAATTGTCCCCAGCGCCGTCTCTGAAATACAATTGCAGTTGAAAAGAGAAGTTACACTTCAAATAAACGACCAACCAACTATTTAGAAGTTCTGTTTCATTTTTTTTTAATTTGCTGCTTTTGGATTATCATTGAACGTGAATGCACCATTTACTGCTACACGAGTTAGAATGCTGTTCAATAATGGAGCCTTTTGAAGTGGTTTAATTGATTCCTAATGCTAAACTTATAATACTATCGTTTGTGATAGAAAGAACAAATAAGAAGCCTATTTGATAGTTACAAAGCATCTACACTGATTCCTTTAAAAAACACCAATAGTTTTCGATCAGATTAATTTGAAATGACTCAATAAAGTTTTAAGAAATAAAAGCATATGCCTTTAAGAGTCAAACCAGAATTGTTTAACCTACTTCAAACAGTCTATTCGGGTCACTTGTTAAAAAATGTTGCCTAGTTTATGAAATTTTTTTTTAAGTTGTGTATGTAGCGTTCTCAGTTACCTGTGAAAGAAAGTAGATGCTGTGGGATTCGATTAAGAAGTTGTTATTTTTTAACAACTAATTTTATCACCAATAAAATCAGTAAAAAGGTCGCTATCAATGTCTCCTTACTACATCAACGCATCTTTCGAAAAGCTGCGAATACTACGTTTTATTTTTTTTATTCCTCCTTTGTATTCTTGAGATCTACACTTCGAATCTCGGCATCTCTATTGTATTCAATAAGTCTCTTTAATTTAAGACATAATTAAATAATAAAGCCGCCACAGAACGAAACATTATTCACACTTTCGAGTCACGGCGGAAGACGGCCAGTCCTGATGAAATTCGGGAGTGTGGGAAGTGCCTCCCTCGTAAAGTCTTTGGGGGTACGGGGTCTCATAGAACAAAAGACTTATCGTCTGTTTCAAAGAACTACTAATAATCCACTGAAAAAAAATGATAATTATGTGTGCAAATATGTTAGGGCAAGGCACAAAGCGTATAAAAGCGGTAACGTACTAGGGATATTATTTTATAAACCCAAGTGTTATTACAAAAGTAACTCAAAATCAAGGAGATACCTTACTGTCTCAACTTAATGGAGCTCCTACTTAATGCATTATGGTCAAAGCGTGCGGAGACAAAAGCATCTTTTACTAGCTCAGCTTTTGTGACATGCGATCTTTGCTTTGAAGTCGCACTAGATCTAGTCGCTATTTTGATAATGTAGTTTGAAAAACAAAATAACAAATTTTGCTCATTTGTTAATAGTTTATTTAAGACCGGTAACTACTAACTTGACTTAAAATAAACATAATTTACATTAATTTAAACGACGTGGCAAACAAGCAAAGCGTTGGTACTGTTCTGCACGTCAATTGGCTGAGGTGAGTGTTGGCGCCCATAGAAAATAATCGGTGTAAAGATCATAGAGTTCACAGATTTACAGACAAAATGATCCATAATACTAAAAAAAATAAAATGTTTTAGCAACAGCGATAAAAAAAGATTGCATTTCTCTGGTTTCCAAAATTTCGTACAGTCAGTCTTAATGCTCTTAATGAGTGAGAAATCAGAGATTTCAACTTGACCAAAAAATATTTTTTTTTATCGAAATTTCCCTCTTTTTTCTCTATAATTATTGTAAGTGAAAACATTAGTTGCACGCTAATCACAAGTCGATAAGCTCAGAGAATGCGTTTTGAAGCTACCGAATCGGTTGTACTGGTTTAGATCAATTAACTACCCAATAATAGTCATAAAACTTAATGATGTTCAGACCCAATCAGCGTACCAGGTAGGGCCTACGCATTAGAAGAAACCACCCGACAGTTCAGAACTTAAGTCGTGGCAGAAAGCTTGGGGCTCGAGTTCTTATCTTCTGCTTACCTCATCGGAAATGTCGTAATTTCTCCAGTTGTGAACCTAAGTAGCATGGAGACATAGAGAGCGAAAGAAAGAACGAAAGGAAGGAAGATGGGGAGTGACCGGGAAGATAAGAAGAAAAGAGAAGAGACACAGAAGTAACAGTAGAGAAAAAGAGGGAAAATGGCTGGAGAATACGATGGAATGACGTCATAATGACTTTATTCAAATATAGATGTAGCTCTATCTATAAAATAAGATAGGCAGCCTTTAGAAGGAAGAAACCCAACTGTTCTGACCAGTTGAGCACTATCCATACTGCTGACAAGATGAAGATCCTGCTTGCTTTTGCTCTATTTGTGTTAGCATCCGGTATGGGTTTTTAAGACAATTTAGTTTTTAAAATGCTTCAATGAAATGATAGACCGTGCATGATGATATTGCAGGTTTTAGGATACATACAATTTTTAAGCAAATTATTTTGCCGTAAAACAGAATTATTATGCTTTCTTCGTAAATTTCCAACTTAAGGATCGAAGTGTTCAACATTTGGAAACGTTGTAAACATTTTCATGCCTCCAGAAGACAAGTTAAATTGTAAGACATGTTAACTTTTCAATTATCATTAACTATATATTGAAAAAAGAAAGCCTCACCTGAGAAAAATATATTTTAAATCTAGGTGTAGAGTCTACATCTTCTCCTTCAGCAGTCCTGCTGCTATATGGAAGTTTCTGATCTTAAGTTTCATTCACTTGCAGAAAGAGTTTTAGCAGGTGATCATTACCACACGGGTAAAGCAATCAGATATTGTTACTATAGAGTTAACACAGCGGATATTTATAATCGGAAGAAACTTTTTGAAACTTGGTTTAGGAATTTTTATTGGAATTCTGAGGCGACCAGAATAGATGAGGCACGAACCAGAATTTTTGAGATCTTGATTTATGACTATTTTTTTTACTAAAATTAGAGAGTTTCGTGAGAATATATCTTTCAAAGGGGAAAACTCTGGCGTTTTCTTCGTTGTTTTTGTATTTTTGTCACTTGAATAAAGACCATGTCTTTGAAATGACACTTCCAAATGAAAGATTTCGTGACAAAACGCGTTAAATGGCCATTTTTTTTAAACTGAGAAAAAGGGCAAAAACTGTAAAACTTTCTTCCATATGTTTGCATTTTCATTTCATAGTATTAGATGTAACTTCTGCAATATGACAACGATTATGTAGCAAATGTAAAAAAAAATATAAAATATAAAAATTGGATATAATGCGTTTTATCATGAAACTCTTGAACTGCAATCTGTGGCCGTGAAAGGGTTCAATAATTTTTTTTTCTCTAGCCTACCTATGTCTTGCAAAGGCAACACAAATAGTTTACTGTACATGGAAAGCAAACCAGGATATCAGAGGGCTGTAACTCAAAATTAGTGTGAGCGACTCATGCCTGACTCACCCTAGTCGCCTCCCATTCAGAAACCGCTCCTAAGACAAATCTCGCATACATTAAATATAAGAATAAGCTTACTTTTTTCTTGAGTCCAGCCCTGACTAAAAAAGTTTGATACTAATGCCTTCAAATGGAGGAACTATGGGTTCTTTTTACTCCTCAAGTTGAGCCTGCAACTAGCTTTGTTATTTTAGCATAAAACCATTAACGGTTAGTGTTCAACTTCAAAACATAGCGAATCAGCCATTTACATCACCCTATTTGATGTCTTCATTATGGAAAAAAATTGTGATATGATGAAATTTTTGGATGTCATGTATAAGTTAATTTAAAACAGTACACTTTATACCTAAGTATTAATTTGGGCCCATCTTTAGTGACAAAATAAAAAACATTCTTTATATTTAAAACGTAACCGATGGGCGGCATGAATGAATTTATTTTTTTTTTTTACTTTAAATTGTCTGCCACGGTGATATAATCATGACATTTTGTGCTCTGTACTAAAATTGTAGACTCCGAGTAAAATACCATAGAAGGGGGCCTAATACATTGCAAACAATCACTATTGCGTCCACTTCTCAGAAAAATCTGGTTTGAAAAAGAAAAAAGAAATGTCTACCAACCGGCCACACTAAGTTTTAAAGCCAATTTATTTTTAAGTGACACTGATATGCAACTTTGATATTGAAAAGTTCTCATCTCGATTATCAATTGTTTATGATCATATTCTGCCTCTGTGTTACCGGATGCTACAGTTGTTACAGCGGAGGAGAAGCGCCAGTTTGGGATATGTGTGGAGGAATGCAGTATGTTTATCACAGACAGCAAGCTCATGGCATCCATGGGCATTCAACAGTGTCCAGACGGTCAAGTGTGCATGTCAAACGGCTGTGGTCACACATGTCAGCCCGCTACTAACGTCAAAACTACAGGTGAGTGAGGAAACAGGAGATAGGTAGATAAATAGACATAGAGAGAGAAAGAAAGAGAGAGAGAGAGAGAGAGAGAG
>BMAT01000058.1:102894-119372 GCA_019649035.1 Elysia marginata
AAGAAGAAATGCTTTTAAGTGGGAGTTGTCTTTAAGGTGAAAAAAAAAACCCATCAATGATATAAATTCATAACGTAAGGTGGACGAAACTATTGCATTAAGATCAGGCATTTATGTATATATTGAAATAAGAGTATTATAAAACTTCCCCACTTAAATCATTTGTGCGTGTATATGAGTTTACCAAAAAACACCTACGTCTGTTGAATTTGTAATAATGTGATAATAAGCTGTGTGTAAGGATGTCTAGACACGCAATAATTCGTAACTCTAAATTGAGTATCCGTGAAAAAAAATTCCAATGTAAGTTACAAAGCCTGTGTTTTGTGATACGCAGTTGAAATTTTACATGTAGTGACGCCCCCCTCCCCCTGATAAAAGTATCAGAAAGTTGATTGTATAATCAATGTATTATTACTTTGCGTAGGTTCAAGACAATAATGTTTTATGGATGAACCTCTTTATTCACTCACCTAACTGCATCTTGGCTGGAGACTCCGGGGGAAGCCAGAAAAGCACCAGGGTGAGGGAGGACAGCAGAACACATGGAAGGATAAGGATGTAGTTGTAGAATGCGACCTGAATAAATAGAAATAGGGGGTTTATAGAGGAAGATTGAAGGTGATGACCTTAGTTTTGAATGGGTAGATAATTATGAATATTGAAGTGAGATGTTCAGTGAAAGAAAATTTGAAAGAAAAGCTAATAAAGAGATAAAAAGAACAAGTCAATATAAATAGGTAAAAACATAGGAAGACGAAAAAGAGATACATGGATCAATAGATAAGTCGATGGATAGATAAATCGATAGATAGATAGATGATAGTTAGATAAATGAATAAATAGAAAGATAGATAGATGCACAGAAAGAAAAATAGATAGATAGATAGATAGATAGATAGATAGATAGATAGATAGATAGATAAACACTATTATTTTACCTTTCTCCTGAGCACCAGCCTAAACTGCAGATCAACGTATGGCTCCGGACAGCATTCGTAGCTTATGACGTTTCTCCAGGCCGAAGAGTTGACAATGTCCCACTCGTTACTCGGGATGTAGTTGGTCATCTCGAAACCTTCCACTTCATTGTAGTGGAACTGATCACCGCAACACCAGTAGAAGAGAACAAGAAATAAGAGATTTGTCAACGTTTAAATGCCAATGTTAGATCAACCATGTCCGTTTACTTAAGTTACTGATAAGTCCTTTTTCTTTTTTTAAATACAGCGTAAAAGGTTTTTCCGACACAATCATGTCCATGGAGGTAAACAAAACATTTTAAAACAATCCTTATCGATTGGCATATTTCAAAGGTCACCATCTATTTTTTATGTTTGGGGTAAGGAAGTGGCTGTAGAAAAGTTAAAATAAAACACATTTGAGGACGCATGCATTTTCGAACTTAAGGTCTAGACAGCTGTTAAACATACTGCCACTGCTGAGGCTATGAAGAATGTTTGAAACAACATTAGGTATCGTAATTATGTTTTGAAAAGAAAGTATTGTTCACCGGTGCAGATTTTAAACATGTCTTTAGTTTCCAAATGTTTTAAACCTAAGTATACCTATAGACAGTAACCATTTCCATAACTCTAAACGTTTCTAAAAACACTGTAAAAACTTATTTCGCAAGCCTTGTTTTACTTTTTTATTAATAGCGTAACGTGTTTTATGTTTTCCGTTTCAACACAGTTAGTTATAAAAGTGATTAGAAATTTTGAATATTAGTGAAATTGACAAGAAAGCATGCATTACAAATTAAAAAAACCTCTTTACGCATACTGGTTTTAGACTCTTTGAAAGCTCTCTACTTTTAACATAAAAAGGGACCTATGCTATTACTTAATAAAAATTATGAACGCCTCCAAAATAAAAGGAACTGAACCCCACTATTAACTAATTCTACATAGTTACCACAACAAAACTCACCAAAAGTACCTATTTTTCTTTAATCTTCGTCATTATCAAAGTACGACCGTTATCGCACAATCATTAATTTCATAATATTCAACATTAGTTTAAAAAACTTAGCAAAATTCAACACCCGCAACGTAGCAGGCGTTTTAACGTTACATTTGAACAACAAAGTCTCGCTTACAACGAGATCAAGCTTGGATCCGTCGTAAGTCCAGGAGCCGAACTTGAGCTTGCATGACTGCTCGTCGAATGGGAAGTGTTCAATGTCGATATAGCAGGAGCTGCGGAATACGGCCTGTGGGATCCAGAGCACATCCCCGTTACTAGAAATAACACACAGGGCATCTCGCTTCTCCTCCAGGCGAGTATCGGCACTGTAGAAAAAGGGGAAATTGGGTTGGGGAAGAAATATGTGTAACACTGTTTCTTCACTGGTTTTATCTCCCCTACTGTAACGCTTAAAGGAAAAGCACCAGTCTTTATAAGACAATGGATCGTTTCCAAATCAATCCATGCTTATCTAAAGATACCGAATTAAATTATGAAGAGAGATAGAGAGATAAAGGAAGACAAAAGATAGAAAAAAGGAAGAAGGAAATCGGGGTTTAGGGTATTAACAGGTGCAATAATTATCAGTTTAAGGTTATCCCGGAAAAGTAGTCACCGAGATCACAACGCAAATCTTAGAAACTATGTACCCCTTACAAATTCAGGTTCGGGGGCTGAAGGATTAGATCTGTCGAAAGAAAAAGAAAAAAAAACACCACTCACTAATTGTAGAGTTTGATGTCTGGTTTCCAGATGTCTTCGTTGTTGACCCTCACATTGGTGATGTTGCCATACTCCGATTCATTCCACTGCAGATACATGTCATTCCATTGCTGCGTTTATAACAGAGATGAATAATAAAGAAAAAATGTTTTAGACAATGCAATTCCACACCACTTATAAATTGCATAAGAATCAAAGGTCTCATAAGGATTCTATGACATAAACCCGTTTTTTGAAAGTTTGAATGTTTAGGGGAAACAAGAAATATTTATGGATCATCCAATTTCTTTATCTGTGGCAATTTGGGTGATCTTACGGCTCGTAAAATAGCAAATACATGTAATTTAAACTATTACAAAAGTATGCCATTTCTTCTCTACGCACAAGAACTTTGTCTTTTTCTAGGTTCTTTGAAAAAACACGCTTTGTTGTGCGTTTACCCATCAGCATATATCATGCAACGCCTTTAGAGTGACCATTTCACTGTGGACTTAGGAGATCGTGACATAGTATTACAACTTAAACATTAAATAGAAGACAGCAGCTCCGTCGCCAATAATCACGCCTCATTATCTTCCTAAATAAAAGGACGACGTACGCGCCATTCTACTACCATGAAAATAAAAAGGGCAACATACGTACACATTTACTCAAAAACCTAGTCTGCAATACTAAAACTAATAATAATTAAAGTGTTCCAACGCATCAGATATCACGTTGACCTGGATCTTTTAAAGCTACTAAATCATTGTCGATCATTCATTCATGAAAAACAAAACTGAAAAAAAAAACAACTACGTGCAAAAGAGAGACGATTCTCCACATTTCTCAGCGATGAGCTAAAATTTAAAAAAAAAAGAAACAAAAACAAAACCAAACAACAACATCCTTAATTGTATGAACCGGCGGTGTGTGGTAAAATGTGATTAAACATTTATTGAATAATTCCTATAGTGCCCCATTTTTGTTGTTGTCAAATTCTCCTAAATGTACACTGTTCTGCTAATGACCTTCTTTTTACCGGGATCCTATTTAATCTCTCTCTCATTCTCTCTATCTGTTTCCGACTGCGTCTGTGTGTGTGTCTCCTTCTTTCTCTGGAATTATTCAATTATCTGTGTGGGCTCCTTCATGGAGAGCCCTGTTCTGCATACACGAATGAAACATAAAAACGTCCTTTGCATTTACATTTAATCAACTTAGGCTTTTCATTTCAATTTTAAAATTTTCTCATTAGCTTTATTTGAGCCTAGCATTCGAGACTCTAAAATACGGTTTCTTTGTTTGGGTACATAAAAAAAACCTAAGAAAATTTTTGTAAAAACATATTTGCTCTACATGTCTGCCAAACACTCACGTAGGTAGCCCAAACGTTAGTGCTCAGGATTTGGTTGCGCTCGTCTAGGTCGAGGATCTGTATGAGGGACATGCCGTATTTTATGACAATGGTGTCATTCTGCTCCATGACAGGTCTGCCCATTTTGCCCCGCTCACTGTAATTTCCAATGAGATCTCGAATCAGCCGCTTCTCGTGGGACATCTGGACCACACCTGGAAAGCGTAACGAGAAAGAGATGTTAAAAATTGTTTCGAGAATGATGTGTCTTTGTCTATTCCACAGCATTGTGCGCACTAAAGTGCAAAACTATTAAGGACAATAGACAAGAGATAGGCCTCAGAGGAGCAAGGCGAAGACTGATCGAGGAAGATTTGAAAAGAGGTGGACTTTCGTGGAAAGAAGTTTCAGGAAGAGTGACAGAGTGGAGTGGACCTCTGGTGTTTGCGGCCTATACCCAGGTACTCGTTGAGAAAGGCTATGATGAAGAGGATTATGATGATGATGATAATGATGATCATGATGATGATGGTGATCATGATGATGATTATGATAATAATCAGGACAAGGATGATAGTTCGTTTAGGTTTTCAAAATATTTCAACGTTTCGACTGCCCTTGTCACGCTTCGTGTAGTCCAAGCCTCTGAACCCGTAAAGAGACCCAAAAATCGTTCAATATCTAATTTTCACAAAGCTCTCTATTTCTCATTATTTTGATCACGTCTTTTCTATTTCGTTTGACCATTTTTCGTCAATAAAGTCGTGGTTGAAAATCAAGCCCTGACACAAACATAAGTGGCACCAGATATTTTTAAATTAAAAATTCCATCATTACTGATACTAACGCCATCATCGTCATTTAATTTAAATCATTGTTTAACCTTGTTTAATCTCAAGTTTGATGAAGCTACAAGTATGAAAAAATTGAAAATAAAACAGTTACAATATTTTTTGCAGTAAATATAACAAAAGAACCAGAGTAACTGGTAAAGCATTATTGATGTGGTTGTTGAACAACTGCAGCAGAAGCCGTAGTGTAACCCATTTCTAGCTACATTTTTACTAATTATCTTTGACAATTTTAAAAATTTTCCAAATTGTTTGAAGTCATTATGCCTTAGCTATATTTTAGTATTTTTGAAAATCACCTTTGCAGAAATACGGCCATTTCTTCTATATTTAAAAAATAGAAAAGGTTAACTTTTAAGAGGTTTACGTAGCACAGCTTTTGGTAAAATGTGTCATAGGTGAGCTTTGTTACATTACGTAAGTTCATTAACGTTGTTGTAAAAGTCCTGATATTTGAGTCTTCGTCGAACAAAACTAAATAATGCGGTTTTTTTTAGCATGTGAAGCCAATATTTTCCTTTCATCTATTTTGCGCAAAAAAAAATCCGCCTAAAATACAAAAAAACAAAAAACTTAAGGGTGACCGACTGCTCATAAATTTACGTAAATCTCAAAACAACAAAATATTTATTGTTGAAAAAACGCAACTTCTTTGTGCATAAAACTGCCTCCAGTGTGATGACATAATTAATATCAATGATGAATGTTCTGCCGATTATGACGACGACAACGATGATGATAAAAAAAAAAACAACTACAACAATCAGGGGGTTGACGCCCGTCACACAGATTTCCACTACAAATAATTATTGAGGTAGCTATCTTTTTAAAAGAATAACAAAAAAAATTGTTAATGCAAAAAAAAAGGGAAACAAAATCTATCCGCAAAATCAAATTCGTCCCGAATTACAAAAAAAAAATAGAATTAAGAAGTAATAAGATGTCCTAAAAATATAATACATAAAAGAAAACTATTTGATTTCCGAAACATTCATCTCGAGAAACCGGGAATCTGCTTATGAAATCGAATAGCAATCTAATAATAATGATTGAAATATAGGATTACGCAGGATCTTCATGTAGAGGTAGGCCTAACCGAGATTTGGGCTTCTTGAAAGACTTCTAGATATTACTCTTTTTGACAACTTTTTTGTTTTTGTATCATTGCTCTTATAAACCTTCCAGCCTATCGGAAGCAATGTCCTTAGTGTTTATTTTTGGTTTCCTGAGTAAATAACTCTATATGTAACGTTCAAAATGATCGCTGGGATAAAAGCCTGTTTGCTGTAAGAAGTAGGTACAGAAATCTAATTATTGAAGGAAAAAAACAGTTTTATTGTACAGAAAATCCACTTCTATGCGTATGTACCTTATTATTATTTTTATTTTAGTTTTGCTCTATCTGCTTCATCCAATGTTAGAATTACATTAAGTGCTTCCCATTTCCTTATTTCTGTTATCCTTGTTATCCAATAAAGCCGTACTGTTTCAAGGTCTTCTTCTGTGTCTTCTCTAGTCCCCTCCTCTATTGTGTTTCGTATGACTTGTTTTATTATGAAACCTTGACTTAGCTAGTTTTGCTCATTCTATCGAAGCTGTGCCTATTACGTAAATATAGCGTCTCGCTATCAAAATGCCGGAGGCACCCGGATGTTAGAGGAAAACTAATTTGTTCAATAAATCAATATGACCCTAATTTACGTGGATCTACATTGATCTTTGCACAAAAGAGTTATACTGTAACTTTTGGAATCGTCAGCCATATTTAGAGCGAAATGCAACATTTTTGCATTGTGTACACCCTCAACTCAACTGCCATCGATATTTATAAGCTGCCATCCTGCCCCTCCCCTCTCCTCTTCCTTTTTTATGTCTACTAATACCATACGCATTACCGTACGCCTAACCCTTTGTTCCAGACGCTACAGAAACCTTCAAATAAGGATCTCATTCTTTTTATCCGACTTAATATTTGGAGCTTGCTACCAAGTCACAACCGCTTTTTTTTTCTTCCTCTAACACGCAATGCCATACACGACCTATTCCTTACTTAACAAATAAATAGCATCAGTAACAAAAAAGAAAAAAAAATATTATTTCTTACGTCCCAGAGCACGATATATAGTTGTATAATTTCTTCCACCGATCCTCATTCTGTGATGTACGGCCATTCGCTGTCTAAATAAGGCGTTTCTACCTTGTAATTTGTCTGTTTCTGAATGCTGCCCAATCGAATATTTTTACTTTTTTTTCCCCTAGCAAGCAGGGCACTCTCAATAATTCTGCTTTGATGGCCCAACACAGATAAAAATATCGCATAATGATATAAAAAGTGAAGGCCACAACAACGAAAGAAAAAAAAAACTTTTTTGATTAAGAAGCTCTAAAAACTACAAAATTCAACTTAAAAAATTATCATTATGTGCCTTTCTTCATCTTATCTCAGTTGAAAAGTCTGACTGAAACCTTTCAAGTCCAATGTCAAAGGTGTTTTCAGCTGCACTTCTCTCGTTAAAGGAGTTAGTGACTTTTCCGTTCTGTCCTTTTATTCATCTTTATCAATTTGGAAATCAACGGCTTTTCGTTTCATCTTGATTATATAACCTTTAAGCTCTTTTGCTCGCAAAGTTTTTTATGCTTTTGCCAAAAATTGTAAAAGGACCTAGTCCTTGAATCTAACTTAGTGTTTTTACTTTAAAGAATTCCACAATTTAAGGAACATTTGACATTGGACACTTCAGTTTACAGTACATAGACTCGAGTCGATCATTCGAAGTTCTGTAGATACAATAAATAGGTCAATGATGAATCCAATGTCAGTGTTAAACTTTTTGAGGAAGGAAGATTTCCTGCTCAAGGTAAATGACGTCATTCTAGTACCATAAGAAAGTGATATAGGGAACAGTGCTGCCATCTAACGTAGAAACGAATACTGCATCCGCCCCCCAACCCCTTCCCCTCCTCTCCCTGCCTTCTATTCTCCAACTTTTCAGGTTCGCTTCACCGTCAATCGAAAGATACAACGATGATATAAAATAGAACAGGCAATGTTTTTACACCGATAAGTACAGTATGTAAGAAACTCTGTGTTAGCCACCGGTAACCTTTTCCTGCGAAATTATCATAAAGCAACGGCCGTCTAATTCAGAGGCCGAAATTAAAAGACGAGAGGTGAGTTATTGGTCTTTGAGTGCAGTCCAATCACAGTTTATTCCGTTAAAATCATAACAAAAAACCCAGTGTTTTTTTCTTGAGTGGCTTTTAAAGCAAAACCTATATGGGCTTAAAAGATAAGACAATCTTCAGTTTGTGCTGTTTTGTACTAAGTAAAGGTTTTTAAAAATTTGTTCTTCAGTTTAGATTAAAACTTTTTTTTTTGTAAAACAGGAGTCACCATGGCTAAATCTTTTTCTTTCACAAAGCAAGTTTCGCTACGATCTTTTAAGGACATTGGCACTAATCGCTTGTTGCTTTTGCCTCTTTCCGGTATAGACTAAAGCATCTTCTCTCCCACCCTTTTATCTATTTATGTGCAATCATTCCCCCCACCCCCACCCGTTTTTTTATATGGCTTCTGAAAACCTAACCATTTCCATTTCCACCCTCTCTTGCCACACTCCATGATAAAAACAACTTTGAGAAAAGAAAAAAAAAGAACGATTACTTACACTCGAAGTGTCTGCTATATATTTTTGCACAGTTTCCCCTCCTATCTAGTCTTGATATAAAGCCATTGGCTGTCGCAATGAGACTGCTATCTTACAACACGTAAGGCAATTTATTGCCCTTTGAATTCTGCCCAATCACTGTTTTTTTTCACTGTTGTTTTTTTTTTCTCGCCAGTTAGAGACTCTTGTCTAGTCCTATCTCATTACTACATTGGTTGGAGGTCAGCTTAGATTGGTCGCTTTGCTCACGTCCACTTCTCAACGTTTCATTTCCCTGGTCCAGCTTTTTGTGTTATTTTCTTTGTCTAACGCTCTTTTTATCCCACCTTGCTCGTTTGGATCTCTCTCTGTCTCTGTCTCTCTCTCTCTCTCTCTCTCTGCCTGTCTCTCTTTTATTTCTTGATATGTTTCTTTTCTCTCCGATTATTTTTCACACCGTATCCCTGCTCTAGTTTTCCTTCCATCACTTCATCTATAAAGTGATCTTGTAACTGCTATTTTTATTTTTTATGACTAACTCACTCACCCGATAGTCTTTAAAACCCACCCGCTTCCCTCTCGCCATCTACCTCTTTCTCTGTCTGTGCATCTACTCGTATCTCTCTATTTTATTCATAAGTTCCCTGAGCTAGTAACTACATCTTTATGGTCCTTGTTTTCCTTAACACTTTTCTGTCAATTTAATGGCTTCTGTCCTAGTAAGACGATATCTCTAGCACTCTATTTCAGGTTTTTGTTTTCTTCCTCCAGCCCCTATCTATTCAGCCTTCAAAACGTTTTAGATCCCCGTTTGAATCTGATAAGTATCTCTCAAGCAGACAGCGCAATGAATAAAGTCCTAATCCGACCTCACCCACAGAAAATATTGGTCTGCAGAGGAGATGGTGGGGGGGGGGGGGGGGGGATATTTCTAGCGTTGAATTTCAGAGACAAGCAAAACACCCCACAGGGCAGCTCAATTTATTGCAAGTGCAACAGCTCCTTTTAGCACGTACTGACTGCTCTTTGATAATATATGTTATTTATGGCGGAAAAGGCCTTGACGGATCACCAGACCACTTTAACGGAAAAAGAAATATTTGCGTTATTTATATTAATCACATCATAAATATAAATTTATCTAGAATATTTTGCAGGATATACCATTCCTTTTCCCTTGGGGTGTATATTAAAAGTTTGCAACCACATCTGTACCTTGATTTTCCTACTGCAAAATATCCGTCAATTTAATGTTAATGTTCTTTAGACTAATATAATCTTTCAGAAATGCATCTACCCCTGGTTATGATGAGAAAATACTCTTACTTTTGAGAGAAGTAAAGTACAAAGAGAGAGAGAGAGAGAGAGAGAGAGAGAGAGAGAGACAGACAGACAGACAGACAGACAGACAGACGGACAGACAGACAGACAGAGACAGACAGACAGAGACAGAGACAGACAGAGAGAGACAGAGACATGCGAAGAAGAAGAAGAAGAAGAAGAAGAAGAAGAAGAAGAAGAAGAAGAAGAAGAAGAAATAACAAGTTATCGAAGGAGTGGAGTGCCTTCATAGAGAAAAGAAAAGGAGAGAGACAATAAATATATTACCCTGTGATGTAACCAGTAACTAAAAGGGAAGAACTTTCAACTTGTGAGCTTTTAATCTCCTGCGGAATCTCTAAATGACTGAAAGCGACTGAAGCGAAAACAACAACAGTGACATAAATAGTTTTCCTGGGAAATAATTTATTTTCTCCGTGGTATTGAAATCCGTTAGCCTTCATTGACTTTTTCCTGGAGACATTGACTTAGAAGCTGAGATTAAAAACTCAGTGATAAATTTATTTTGTTTTGCTTTGTGCTTTGTGCAAAACAGGCTTTTAATATCACCCGTCTTAGTAAAAAAAAACGAAGAGAAAGAACTGTTTGTCGTCCGCCTTTTTTAATTTTGAGATGAAAGTAGCTTTCTTGCATCTGTCCAATTTTTACATAAAACTTTCAAAGAAATATCACTGAGTTTAAACCCCAGCCATAACTAGACCGTATTGTTAGTACCTGGAAGCGAAATTCAACACATGAAGTAAAATGCATACAATGATCCGCATAAAGAAACATATAACTTGCTAGAAGCTCTCGCGGAATAAATATCTCAATAATTTTATAAAATTACAAATTGACATTGCGATAATTAGCCTTAATACGTTGTTGCAACGAACTTTAGTAATTTTTTTTTTGTTCTTTAAATCTTACAGTCAGTTTTTGAGATTCTGTTTTTTTTTGTCACTTAAAAAAATCGACAACAGTTACATAGTTTTTTTTTTTTAAAGAGAACCTATGCTGACGTGAAGTGCCAACTTTCACCTATTGTCACTGCTCTTTTCTGTATTTTAAAATCGGCTCTGTAGCCTAGCGGTAAAACACTCGCTCCGAGATCGGGAGGTGCGTGGTTCGATCCCGGCCAAATCAAACCAAGGACTTTAAAATTAGTATAAGTACCTAATCCGCCTAGTGTCTGGCAATATGGATTTAGTGTTAAGTCTTGTCGGCCCGGTGTCAGGATAATATGACTGGGTGTATGCAAGCGCTCCGTACATCATAGTGTGGAAGCACGCTTTCAATTGTCCCCAGCGCCGTCTCTGATATAACCTCGAAGTTGACTGAGACGTTAACATTCAAACAATCAACCAAGTGTTCTCTGCTCTCCCCTGCTTTTTCGTTGGGCGCCTTAACTTTATTTCTCTCTCTCTCTCTCTCTCTCTCTCTCTCTCTCTCTCTCTTTCTCGCTGTTTCTGCGCCTCGCTATCTCTTACTTTCTCCCTATCTCTGCCTCTCTCTCTCTCTCTATTTATTTGGACACCACAAGAGCTGCTTAGACTAACTTGGAGTCTGAGCCCTTTTAATAAAGAAAATATTGCCATATAATGAAAAAAAACACATCAATTTATTTAAAATGAAATTGATCAGCACATAGAAAAATTAGTGTTGGAATTTTTAATATCTAAAAAGTCATGAGTTTGACTTTTAGATAATCTTAACAACTAAACATGTAAAAAAAAAACATAAACTAACCCGACTAGTGACTAATATGCCCTGGTGTCCTCGCATAATTTATACTTTTCTCTCACTATGCCTCTTGTCCTGTGTACCACCAGCATGTCTCTCTTTCTCAGCGGTCAATGACCGAGCCGTTCATGCTGGTTAGTACCACGCTCCGTTTCTCCAATGACACAGGATGAAGATAAAGAAGGTAGATCTACTTTCAAAGAGAAAGCCCGCACTGCGCCATGAACACTCTCTAACTCAAAGCACGGTCAGGGGAGATTATTAAAGAGCAATCAGACTAAGTGCCTGGCAGACAGAGTTCTCTTGCTTTGAGTGGTCATTGGCAAGGATTGTAAAAGAGAGAGAGAGAGAGAGAGAGAGAGAGAGAGAGAGAGAGAGAGAGAAAGAGACAGAGAGACAGAGAGAGAGCGAGAGAGAGAGAGAGAGAGAGAGAGAGAGAATGAGAGAAAGGTGTTGAGAGAGAAAGGATAAAAGTAAAAACGTTCAAAATTAGAGATAAAGAGGGAGAAAAACAGAGGGAGGGAGAGAGAGAGGGAAAGAGAGACAGAGCGGAAGAGAGAGAGACATAGAGAGAGAGACATACAGAGAAGGGGGGGAAGGGGTAACTTAGGTAAGAAAAAAAATAGAAAACATGGAACTCATCCAAATCTAAAGTCTTCTATAAAAAGGTAGCGAAGAGCTACAGTAACTGCAACTCAATCAACATACTAACCAGCCGATCTACTCATCAACCAGTCAGCTTGTCAATCAATCACCTATGGAAACATTTGACGATTTGCAACCATTTGTTGAAGAAAGATGTCAGTATATAAACGAACCAAAGAATGAATGGATTTATTATCACGTATAACTACGTTCATAGATCTAAACTCTCTGCGCTTCGACGTTAAGTTCGTATTTAGTGATTGGGTCTTTTTTAAAATAATCAATTTCATTCTATAACTTTGATGGCAGCAGGTTTAGATTTTTTCCTCTCAAAGATTTCACTAAAAAGGCAATGTTACAACAGTATATGAAAAAATAGAGAGCAAACAATCTTGTGGTGAAGGCAAAAACAAAATGATTACAAAAGTTGCCTGAAAACCCAAGTATATTGAGACAATTTATTTGCAAATCAAAAACAAGCAAGTAAACGATAAAACCATAGTTATAGAATGAAATTAGTTATTTTAAACGTTTTTTATATATATAGCATGCAAGACTTGTAATTGTGCCATTCAACATTTACATGAAAGATAGATACGACTTGACAACAGTAAATACATTGAAATAAATATGGGTAAAAATTCTTTACAATTTTTACTTAATGATTGTTAAGAATCGTTTAAACATTTACTTTATTACCACGCATGGTGCCCAGAAAAATCATTCTCTGCGTGAAGAGACTAATAATTATTTGAAATCAAGAAAGTCGAATTTACTTAAGATACAAATTAATGTAAAGCGTCTTTATAATTTATAAAATTGCCCAAAGGGTTAATTTTCTTAGGTGTCCTACTTCCAGTAAAATCCACCAGGCTATGTAGACGAACGAATTACAGCGTGAGCCCGGAAGCACTAGTCTTCATCTGAGACTGCACTATATAAACTGTATTCTTTCGCCACCTAAGATCCCAAAGTTCGAAAGATGGCCTGCCTTCCTGCGTAAGGTGAATTAATACAGACAGAACTAAGAAAAAAACGAAAAGAAAGACAACCCCCTGACTCCTTTTTTAACTCACTTACGTCACAAATCCTGAAGTACGAAAAAGTACAAAAAGACCTCCTTCTTTACTTGTCAACAGAGCATCAGAAAATTATCCAAGTTTTAAAAGTTTGACTTGTACTAAAGGGTAAAGCAAATTGGAGGGAAGGAATTTAATTAAAGTTCTCCTCTCCGGCTGACAGACGCTAACTTAGTTCTTTTTTTTGGTTGTTGTTCTTTGCTCCCCGTATACAGGTCTTTGCTGCCCAATCCTCGTTTGTTTTGCCTCAGTTTCAAGACCTTGTTTCGTGATGGGCTGCGGTAACTGCCGAAGTCTCAGAGGTATTCTTAAGTCAGCGGCCTTTCAATGAAACATCCATTACACTTAGCTACCTCCTGTCTCTTGGTTGCCGACAGTCTATAGATTGCAACCTAAAACTTTCAAGCAGAATGAACTTTATGGTAATCTGCATTTAGCAACAAAGTTGAGGTATCACATACGTTTTAGAATTTTTCGTCATGGCTATGCAATGATAACACACTAAATAAAGTACATCTCTCTCTCCATCTCTCTCCATCTTTTCTTCTGTCTATCTCTTTATAGAGTTTTTATAAGTTTGGTAGTAAGAAGAAAGAAAGTGTTTTCTTTCACGCCTATGGAGACAGATTACATCATGAATTGCTTATAGCACATTTTATGACCGTCACTCAAGTGATTTTATAAATTGTAAATAAATGTAGAAAATGTCGGATTTAATTTGAATTACTTATGCACTTTGCGTCCCACTTCTTTGACCCAGGTTGTTTAAATAGCTTCTCCTTATAAAAAATGCTTTTTTGTCAAGAGGATATACAAGACTAAAAGAATATCCACAGGTGAAGACCATGAGGCTGTCGATGGTCCAAAGGTATTAAATCCCGACCCTCTTGCGAGGCTTGAAGTGCTGGTTGTTGTGGAAAGTTGGTGCAGTATGCGTAGGTCTAGTCCATGGGGAGTTTTTCTAAGATCGATGATGTCAAGGTCGTTGTTGCACAAATTTGCTGGGATCACAATCCACAGGACGGGAGAGAGATTTTTGAAAATTATGATGTGTAGAGTTGTCATGGCCACGCTCTGGGTGTACGACTGTGATCTCCGGCAGAAGAAAAGGGAAATAGATTTGACCAAAGGGAGGATTTTTATCCCATTTGAGCATCTTTCGATTACAAACCCAGAGAAGACCCAACCATAACGTTGTAAGTGCAATTATATACTACCTTGGCATTTTCAAACTAAGGACAGCAACAAATCAATATTGAGCCGTGTTTTTGTATTGATCAAAGGGATATATTTGGTTTGTACAACACAGAATGATTATATGAGGTAGAATTTGCAGGCATTTTCCTAGGCTGACTGAATGTATGAATTAGGTACTTTTAAAAATGAAAAAAGAATGTCATTAACATGTTTTTTCTTGGACTTATTTTTCCAAAATCGAAGATAGTCTAGGATATGTCACAACACGAGAGGAAAAAGGAGTTCGAAGTGTGACATCATTATTGACATTAAAAGATTAAAGAAAAAGAAGCCATATCAATTAGTGACCAACTCTTATCCCATTCTTTGTTGAGGCAGCCT
The DNA here is from genome assembly GCA_019649035.1 of Elysia marginata. Taxonomy (NCBI): domain Eukaryota; kingdom Metazoa; phylum Mollusca; class Gastropoda; family Plakobranchidae; genus Elysia; species Elysia marginata. The sequence continues at coordinate 117,785 of BMAT01000058.1, forward strand.
CAAACTCCACACAAAAATGTCATTCCTTCTGTCCAAACCAACTGCACTTGGGTATCAGGATATTGGTGGTAGTAGTGGTGAAAGGGGATATATAAGAAAAGCTGTTTTTGCCCTGTGCTTGCTAACCACACAGTTCCCCACTGTGGTAGAGTCAGAATACCGATTGTATCAGCCGTCTACAAAAGAATTGGAAAGACTGCCAAAGTCAATGTCTTTCTTGTTAGGGGTGTTTCTATCAATGGTTCAGTTATAAAGAAGAAGAAAACGGTGGGGGGAGAGAGAGAGAGAGAGAGAGAGAGAGAGAGAGAGAGAGTGAGAGAGAGAGCAAGGCCCAGCAAACTCTATTATGCCAATAACTTATAGATTTATAGGAAATTAGAATTAAAAGAAGTGACCCCGGCCGGAACAAACTTGTTTGAAAATGGAGTTTAAAATGTTGGCCACACGACCGTTAAATGGGCTCTAACACTGGGAAAGAGAACAGGAGACGAGTAGAAAACTAGGTATAAAATTTATAAATTTGATTATGCGGACAGAAACGTAATCTGGTTTGTAAAATTTCGGTTTAAAAAGGGAGGAAAAGGGAGGAAACCAACTTTAAGACTAGGGTCAACCTTCGACTAGGTCTGACAATGAATATCAAGTCCACGTCAGTTTAATCGGTAGGCGGAACGAAACATCCTGTTGCAGGCTTGTGACAAGCTTAGTTTCGTTTTGCGAAACTCATAGGTTATAGAGCCAAAGCTTCTTATGGTGATAACATCGATAAAATATATTTACATAAAACTTTGTCCGATATTAAGTTACAAAAATCTGCAAGTATGAGACTTGAAGAAAAATTCAGCCTTGTCGATAGAGAGAAAGATAGCAGCAACATGAAAAAAAGAACATTTTTGCAAGTAGGTCTTACGACTCATGCAATCACAGCATTCCACAAAATAATCTATCAGCATATTTTTTAAATAGGTTTATCATGGGCGATTAAAAAAAACCAATACAGTTATTCGTATGATAAAGGCAGCATATTAATGTAAGAAAAGTTTTGTTTTATGTTTTTTTTTTGTTATTTCTGGCGCTGCTCCTGTATTACCACTGCCTTAGTCTACAAAAGAAAAAGTGGGTATTATAATACAAAACAGAATAATCAGTTTACAGTGGACCTGAAACGTAATAGTTAAAAAGTAGCATTTCTTTTGTTGCCACTATTCTGTTTCACTCAAAGGCTGTAATCATGTCTTGCGAGTACTCTAGCAATTTTTAAGGCTTTTTAATTAACTAAAACAAGCAAACTGCACGTAAGGGAAAGAACATGTGCGCTTCGCTGTCTATTGCCATGTTCTCCTGGCCTAATCCGCATAACGGTTATTAAAAATGCATAGGTTTCGGTAAAATCGTGGATCAAATTGCGTGTCACATCGGGATGTCTAATTCCATCAAACTTTAAGGATGGAGCAATTATTACGAGTAAAATAAAAGATAGAAAGAACATGCGAAAGAAACACACACACACATACACAAACAAAGACAGACGGATGAGTACAGAAGTAACGAAAAATGGGTTTAGTCAGAGAGAGTTCCGCGTGGGGGG
>BMAT01000063.1:9290-20211 GCA_019649035.1 Elysia marginata
TTAGATGTTATGTCTATACCTTCATGCCTTACATGTTATGTCTAAACCTTCATGTTTTAGATGTTTTGTCTATACCTTCATGTTTTAGATGTTATGTCTATACCTTCATGTTTTAGATGTTATGTCTATACCTTCATGTTTTAGATGTTATCTCTATACCTTCATGTTTTACATGTTATCTCTATACCTTCCTGTTTTAGATGTTACTCTATACCTTCATGTTTTAGATGTTATCTCTTAACCTTCATACTTTAGGTGTTATCTCCATACATTCATGTTTTGCATGTTGTCTCTTCACTCTTTACTTCTCATATTTTAGATGTTATTGCTTTACCTTCATGTTTTAGATGTTGTCTGTTAACTGTCTTTTTTTAGATGTAATCTCTTTACTGCCACGTTTTATATGTTATTTCTTGATTGCCACGTTTTGGCTGTTATCTCTTTATTGCTACGTTTTAGATGTTATCTCTTTACTTTGATGTTTTAAGTCTCTCTATATTTACACAGCTCACTTTAAGTTAATCTTTAGAAAAAGGAACTTAAAGATTGTTTTATCTGTGCGTGGGGTTTAGCAATAATTAACAAAGAAATCTGAGATGTGACTTTGAGGTTATACATATATTGTAGAATAAATTACACGTAGTTCACAATGACATGAGTGTATGTAGATAACATATAGAGAACAGAAGCCTAGGTTTGAAATACGTCTTGGCTGTAGAGCGTACCCTAACAGACTAACTAGAATAATATTCAAAACTAAAACTACTGTGTATGTTCTGGACTAAAACCGGGAGAAAGTAGCCGTCTTACTTAGTGCTGAATATATGCAGGCTAACTATCTTGATATGGAGAGAGCTAGCTGGGAGTTGGCTCAACGGGAATGCAGAGCGTTAGTATGAAGAAATAGATAGACAGAACATTTATACAAGTGTTAGTGAACGACACACAAACATTAATGTTTACCCAACTTGGGTGCTTCAAAGGTATCATCATGAGGGAAGGGAGTGGAAATGATAAGGTTGCTATTTTTAATGTCTGTTTTCGTTTTGGGTTTTCTTATATGTTTCTATATAAAAACAAATTTGCTCATGTAGTCTTTTTGAAATTATTATTGCAGTTTTAGAGCGTTGAAGATAAAACAGGACTCATGTAACAGCATGAACCGTTAGTAAAGTGCGGGGATATCTGCATGCTAAAACATGATATATACAATTTAGCAAGTTCCGATCTCTTGCATTTATCTTGTAAGGAAAGGGTTGTTTTGTACATACATGATATTAAATTTTCGTTTTGGGTTGGGTAAACCTTAGATTCAAACAAGACAATTAAAAAGAGCCTTTCAGTTTCACTAACAACAAACAAATGGGTTTTAAAAACAACCGATCCTCGAGGATGGTTACAACAAGATTTATTTTGATCTGACACGAGGTAAAGACTGTGATAAGCTATGAGTATGAGAGAGATGCCTTGAAAATCTCCGGGGTTTCCCCTAGTAAAGTTAAATGCCTCTTTTATCAATGCGGGAAAACGCTGAACGGAGATCTAACCGCGCTGCCCGCAGCGATTTTATAACGCTATGCAATCTGTCTTGCAGTTGACAATATAGGGGACAGAAAGATTCTCTTTAGAGCTTCACAAAAGCGATTTTGTTGCAGAAACAATGACTTTTAGATTTCCAAAACGTTCGAGCAAGTAAACTGTTCCCACGCCTACTGATTGTAACAGCGACCGCAACTCCTATAAACATTGTCAAGCATGGATAGCGGAACTCTCGCGTGAAAAAAGTTTTCTTAATGGAGCACACTTGTAAAATCCCTTCCCTGATGAGATTTCCCGTATCTGTAATTAGGTTGACAACGCTCATGTCTACGTCTCTACGCCTATTTACACGTTTTCATGTTGTCCCATTAGTTTATGCCTCTTTTATTTTTACGGGCCTGTTTATGGCAGACCAATCGAGAAACAGCACCAGTCCCACTAGTATTAAAATGTAAAAATAGCTTCACTTCATATCATATTGTACTCATTACCGTGTGAACTTTCGCGCTCCGAGATAACCAAGCACAAAGTGTAAGAACATTCCACTAATAAAGCGAATTTCTCTTCTGGCCCAATGACAGGAGTCCACTGTAAGCCGTATTAAAAATCAGTACCCTTGAATTTATTACCAAGTCTGAGATTACCATCTAATAGTAGTGAACTAACATAGCCATATCATTCTAAGGCTAATGCTGAGCTTTGAGATTTGCTACAAGATGGACTAGGTGATTAAACAACCAAGGAGGTCTGACCCAGTGCGTCCCCTGTGTCCATTACGGCTGGCACAAAGTCATTTCTTTTGTGTACGTTACACGTAACATGGACATTTGTCTGTCTTTCACTACTTCAGCTTTTATGTGTCTTACCTGAGCAGACTAATTTGTCTGCCGAGTGTCTGCTTCGTTGGTTTTATCTCTTCTCCGTTTTTTTTTCCTCTTTGACAGCTTGATAAAGCTGTTTCACCTGAGCTCTGTACTTTGATTCTTACAGGATGTTTTATCTCTCCGTCTCTCTCTGCCTAACTTTTCACCTTTAAAATACCTTAATATATCTCTCCTCTTTTCTTCCTTTTAGATGACAAACAATATCATAATATCCTATACCTAAATTTACTCCCCACCTTTTAGTCTGTCCTCCCTCTTGGAGACTCCACCTCTTTCTATGTTTCCTCGTCTTTGTCCATTTCATAGATGTTAAAAAAGCAGTACAGAACGCAATTCTATATGAGCTGACACAAAAGTGTTTCGTCGTAAATGGAGAATCTTCGGTATTGGGACATATAAAACCAAAAGCACGTAGATTTAACTCTCTCTCTCTCTCTCTCTCTCTCTCCCTCTCTCTCTCTCTCTTTTTCTGATGCTTTAATCCAATATGTTGGTTCTAAGCCTCAGGTCTATATTTCTCTATCTGTCTCTCTATCTATCTCTGTTTATCAATCTCTCTCTATCTCTCTTTATCTCTCTCTCTCTTTATCTCTCTCTTTTCCTGCTTTTTTAATCCAATATGTTGGTTGTAAGCCTCAGGTCTCTATTTCTTTCTCTCTCTCTCTCTCTCTCTCTCTCTCTCTCTCTCTCTCTCTCTCTCCCGCCCCGCCCCCTCTAGCCCACCTTTACCCACACGATTGTATACCGGTCTATCCACCCACTACTCTCTCCATCAACAACACAAATTTCTCTTCAATTTATGCTATTGACACAATCTTTTTTTTCCAGATGAAATGACATTGCTGTTCCCGCAAGCTGTGCTCATAAATGATACCTCCTACATTGTTTTTTTTTTTACACTTTGATTGAACACACGTGCAGATAAAAGTAAACGATAACATTAACTCTTTATCTGCCACCACAGGGGATAGATACAAAACACTTAATGATAGTTAATCTATCCTAACGGTCGTGAGTTTTTACTGGAAGAAGGTAAAACTTCGCCTCCTCTTTAGTATCACGCCAGCTGTTGATTAATTTTTATTGAGAGTGGAAATAAATAAGGTCCGTGCATTAGAACTATATTTTTTTTTTTGCAACTTCATTGCAGATAGTTTTTTGTTTTTGTTTTTGTTTTTTTGTTTTTCTTCGTTTTTTTTTAGGGGGGGGGGTTGTTAAGATTAATGACCCATTCTGTGTCTTACTTTAACTAACAAAAAGGAGCAGTTTTATTATTTGACCAGGGTCCAGTTTCCATTTTCGTTCAGCAGACCACATAAAAAAAAGAAACACAAAAATCGTAATGAAATTTTAAAGATCCGCAACAATGTTATTAAACCACGGGACAGCTCCAAACTCAATCTAGCTGGACTATATCGAGGTCTGAAGCTCTGGCAGAAGCTTTTAGTAAGAGCACATAATCAATGACGATGAAAAGCATCCCCGGGAACAAAAGGGTTAACTCGCCAGATGAAAGCTGGCTTGTGATGCGCTGGGGTCCGCAACATTGAAATTTAATGTTATGATTATCAAGATCCCGGAGCTTTTAGTCCCCCCTACCGTTTTATTGTTGGGCCCTTGAGAGCAATTCGATCTTGGCGGCTCAGGCTCAGAGCTAAAAAATCAGCCCGCGCGTTTTCTCTGCTTGATGGGTTTCCCCGATGAGACAGGGAGGCCGAGTTTATCAGAGATGATGGAATTGCTCATGGTAGTGAGAAGATGCACTTCCACAAAATACCGTTCAGTCAGTTTTATTTAACCGCAGGAGTCTATTAATAGCCATGTGCGTTTAGCCAAGACAGCAGACAGGCTTTGTTTACCAGAGAACACGGTGAGGCATATAATAGCGAGAAAATATACTGTTAAGTAGATTGTTCAGTCTTTTTCATTAATTTTAACAACAAGGTATTCTGAGCATTTAGCTAGCGCAGTGCTTGTTGCAAAAGCAAACCATACTGTGTCTTTTAGCCAAGCTAGTAAAGAGTCTTTGTCTACCAGAGATGATGATAAGAGCTTGTTGCAAAAGCAAACCATACTGTGTCTTTTAGTTTTAGCCAAGCTAGTAAAGAGTCTTTGTCTACCAGAGATGATGATAAGAGCTTGTTGCAAAAGCAAACCATACTGTGTCTTACCAGCCAAGCTGGTAAAGAGTCTTTGTCTACCATGTGATGATAAGTGCTTCTTGCAATAGCAAACCATACTTTAGTCTGTGTCTTTTAGCCAAGCTAGTGAAGAGTCTTTGTCTACCAGAGATGATGATTAGAGCTTGTAGCAATAGCAAGTTATAACACTTGTACAGCAGACCGTCCAGTCTGTTTTATGATGCCGATGTGATAGACGAGCTTGGTTCACCAGAGACAGTGGTGATACTTCAAAGAACGAGAAGATACTCTAGCTCAGACAAAACGCAGTTTTTCTTTGCTTTTTTTTTTTTAATTTTTTTGCTTGTCGCAATTTTTGGTTTTGCCGGATGGGAATCTGTTCACCAGATATTTTTTTTATATATACAATCATGTACCAATTTGTAAAAATGCGCACTAGCACACACATGGCGTGTTTTTGTTTGTTTGACGCTTGTACTGGTTTAGCTTGAGTAGTCGTATTAAGTACACAATTATGATTCAAATAAAAATAAACATCGATTTTTTGGCAGAAAAAAAGACTTTTATTTTCATAATTGCATTTTCCCTTGTGTGATTAATTATTGACTTTTATGAACTACCAACATAGCATTATTATATCACAAATCTTGAACTTTTGGCCTTTGTTTCGAGAATGCCTGCTCTTGTGATACTGAACATTTGAATCTGCAAGTTACACCCATTGATTATAGTAGTTACCAGTCTACGGAAAACATAGATAAAGAAACTAAACCTGAAGTCCAACACAGTCTTCCAATGTTGAGGCCTCTGTTGTCCGGTAAAGTTTTCAGTCCATTCGCAGACAGCCAGTAATTGAATAATCCACCTGTTTACAACACTAACTGTCTCGGTATTAGTCTACCGAATGACGTAGAAACCAGATTAGTGAACGGGTCATTAGATTAACGGCTCTACCATTTATTCAAACGAATGCACTGGATTCAGAAGTCGGCTGTAAGTTTTAGGTCTGTACATTTCGTATGCATCCTTATCTTCTTTTCGGAGCTTTTAAGTCCTTCAAAAGTCATAACATGTATCTCCATCTAATCTTGTCCGATCTGTAAGAAATTTGAGTTTTTCTTATTCATGTATTGCGCTTGTCTTCGTTTTAATCTGTAAATATTTTCATATCCTTCTTTTTTAGTTCTTTTTTTAGAGTTTAGTGTATCCAACATTTTTATAACTTAATTATAAGTTTATTACTCATCCCTTTGAACCTCCTGGGCCCCACCTTCGCACATACGTACATTCCTGTTCATTCGATCGTGCTGACATATCCTCAACATCTCCGGACTCCCAATATGTCTGGCATCCTTCACTTTTTCCTGCCCTTCATTCTATATGAATATCCTCATTACTCTCAACTCAAAGTCCATAATATAGGCTATACATCGTTTCCTCCATTCTAAGTGTTTTTGTCTCATCCACATCTCTCTTCTTCTATTACTGATATTTGAGCTAACGCAAAGGTAGCATCCCACCCGCCCCATCTCCCTGTGAATTGAATAATCCAATGAGTACCAAGATCTCCCCCTCAGTAGTCAGTCTGATTCTAGTCTCAATACTGTATATGTACTAGTACAGTACTTTTTTTAACCTCTTATGTCTGTGTAAACAAGTCCACCTCATGGGGCCCAAAGCAGGCCATTCACTGGTTAAGTCCCCTCTGTCTGTGAAGGAAATGAAACCGGGCGGTTTCAGGCTTAAATTTAGCTTAGCTAGAAATCTAGTAGAACATTGAAACTGACTGACTAGGTCGAGATAGGCAGATTTCTAAGGCCTTGCTTGCCATGTCATTGCTAGGTTCTGTCTAGGAAAAAAGTGGAATCTAGTCTTGTCCTCTGCTGCCGATGCCTGTGCTGGATCGGGGTAGAGTTGTACGGATTTCACTTCATTCTCAGTCGGTCTGTCTGTCTGCCGAGGTCCGCGATCAATAAACCCATTCTGGCAGGCCGGCTGGGAATTCAACACCCTAGGAGAGAGGACATCCTCGAAGTGAGTCTTGTTCTCGACAGTGACAGAGTGTGCGTGAGTGGGTATATAATTCTGGTTGGCCTTTACTGCATGGTCTGTGTGGTTCTGTAAGAGTGACTGGAACCTCGCTAAGTAAAGGGCTTGAGAGGAAACCGATAGGAAACATGAGATGGTTAGAGAGAGTTTAAAGAGGCAGAAGACACAATGCTGTTAGAATTAGAAGGTTGAAGAATTCTTGAAGAAAAACAAAACAAGAAAGACATCAGTCTGTTTTGTTCATTTTATAGAGAGTATAACTAGTCTGGGGAAAAAAGATACTGTACAATGAAACAGAAAATAGATTAATGGATAAGAAAATGAGCGATATTTGAGAGGTATAAGAAATAGAGACAGACAGAGAGAGCTAGAGAGAATGAGAGAGAGAGAGAGAGAGAGAGAGAGAGAGAGAGAGAGACATAAAGATTTGGCGAGCGCATGGAGCTTTCACAAGATGGAAAACAACACAAAGAAGGATGGAAGTTAGAGAAACAGGACGGAGAGAGAGATAGTAGACAGAGACAAATAATGGGATGTATATACGCATTACTTTATAAATTTTTGATTTACGCGTGACAAAGGAAGCAATATTTAAATTCTATTGAACTCTTAGTTCTTAACCTATTTATCTATTCTTATTTGCATATATCTCTATTTACTTGTAATATATATTGTTTGATTATTTTACAATGTATGAGCAGCCAATGTAATTTCCATAAAGGATAAATTATAAAGTTATTCTGTATTCTGTATAGCGTGAAAGTGAGCGAGGTAGAGTGAGAAACAGTGAGAAAGGCAGTTAGGCGAAACAATCTGATTCTACAAACTGTTAATGTTATGTTCAATGCGTGTAATTTTTTAGTACTCGATATATTTTAATTTTTATACGGTATTCGAGTAGCGGTAATCGTGACGCTTGACTGAAAAGCCTACAGCTTCTGATGTTTACTTCTCCTATATGTCAATTTTTATAGCTTCTTCTTAAATTTTATCATGCATTTTATTAGTCTTACTTGTTGCTTTAGTTTAATTACATTAATTTTTATTGTATGTGAAAAGGTTTTTTTAGCAGTAAGTTATTAACGGAAGTCATATAAACTGTATTGATTTCTTTGTGATTAAAAATGGAAAAAGTCTTAAATTACAAGCTTCTTCCTCTTTTGCCAAGGTTAAGAAATCCTACATGGTTTACAGCTAAGACAGATAGATGGTAGACATAGTTTGTCTCTCATACTTTTTTTTTTTATTATTCATTTCTTGCATATAAAATTTTCCTCTTTTTATCAAGTTTACATAATTCTAGTATACATTGCCTTATTTTGAGGATATTTTGAAATTTGTGCAAATCATGTCTGAATCAAAAGTTTGCATAATTTCCTATTATTGTTCATTAGGACTAGGAGAGCAGATTTCAAGATAAGTCTCGTTGATTCAGTTAGAGCTAGCACAATCATGGTCCTGTTTTCAATGAGACCCATGAACAACTAGTCTCGCCAATGTTTACAGCTGTTCAAAGTGTTAGCGAGGGATACTCTGTCGTCTCACCACAAGCAACCATCTTTTTATGACTTTGACTGTCTCATTAGTCGCATCACCTGTGGTATCACATGTATTTTAAACTAGATTTTACAAACCAGTCCACGTGAGCTAGATGCTATAACGTTTATAGATCCTCAAAAGACACCAACATGCTTAAAGTTCCCAGAGTAAACCTAAAAAGATACGGTGAACGGTCATTTTCTTACATTGGCCCCGTTACCTCGAACAAAATTTCCATGTCAGTTAGGCAGTCCCCAACACTGGAGATCTTCAAAAAGAGACTGAAAACTCTCCTGTTTCAGAACTTTTAAATCTGTGTCGATTAAGTACCCCTGCTGATGGACAGTAACTGTTCTTTTTTCACCGTTGACATCATATTTAGGGGTGCGCGCGTGAGGGTGTGTGTGTACGTGTGTGTGTGTGCCCTGTGTGTAATTTACGCGTGCAAGCATGTGAATGTGAACATCAATTTTTCTTCTACGGTACTTTTTATATCATTTCTAAAGATGCTGTGTGTATAGAGCATTCTTTTTGAATGGGTTCAACTACAGACTTGTATGCTAGAGCGCAATGCGCACTATAAATTCTATTTATTATTATCATTATTATTATTATTATTATTATTATTATTATTATTATTATTATTATCTTTATCTTCAAACACACCAATAGTCTCAAGCTTGACAATGTACTTCCATTAGCCTCAAAATGTGATCAATGTCATTTTAAATTCTCATTGTCTGTCCATGTACTCCTTTAATTTTGAAAGTGATCTGTTTTCTATCTAGTTTTTTTTCTTCAAATTTCTGTCTAAAACAGTGTCCATCTTCAACAGAGCAGATAAGGTGAGGAGACAATCATGTTAAGACTTACAGTATCAGCTGCAGGTAATCCTAATGAAAACTGCAATATCGAACACATTTAGACAGTATGCCAGACACATGCAAAATTGGAAAATCTCAAGAAAAAAAAATTTAGGCTGAAATGAATTTAAACTGTCTAACAGTACACAAAGAAAAAATAGAGTAGAAAGCCATTTTTCTTCTTTGTCATCAATCACAAAATCACCTTTATTGTGTTCAGTATTTTACATCAATGCATCAAAAGAAATATTCATATTCATGAGAGATTTTGGGATTGGGAAGAGAGAGGGGCAAGGAGGCTATACAAACATTGGCAGGAACACACATGTACGTAGCATCATCTGCTATCAGATGCAATACAACCCTGATTGCCACCACTGCACCCTTGTTACATTAACTATTCTTATCAACCTTTCACAACCCAAGCATTCAACTCTGCCGAGCTCCACCTTCAGCTTACTGTTTTATACACCAGAAAACTAGGGATCCATGTAGACACTGGGAAAGGACATAAAGGGGCAGGCGCATGTGGAGGGTTTCGGGGAAAGACCATTTAATTTCAATTTCTTTCACTGAAACTAGAACAACACATCAAATCACTTCATCGGTTATATTATAAAGATAAAACAAAAGTAACCACATTATCTTCTAAACTGAACACAAACTTACTAACCAACAAACCTCTCTTCCATATAAGATACTGTCCACACAGGCCATAGATACTTAATAAGTTTGAAAAAAAGACTTCCATGAATCACAATTATTCATGAATAATACGTACAACATGCACATTTGACACATTTTTAGATAGGGCTAATTGTGTATGGAGTTCCATATTTTTTTTTATAATGTTTACAAATCTCAGGTTTTTTGAGTTGTGCATCACATTTTGTGTAGGAACTCCTGTCCCCTTACACTTAAGATTGTGACCACTGATCTAATGGGACGGCAAACCTCTGAATCAAGACCCACCCCCTTTCCTCGATTCATAAGATATAAATATTCATTTTTACAAGTTTTCCAGGTCTTAATGAGAGTGTCCTACTGTATTCAAAAAGGTTGACTCGTCAACCAACTCCAATAAAAAAAGTTTCTCTACCTGGTTTTGTTAGAAGAAAGACCCTCTCATGTACTACCAGTCCCACTATCCATTGCAATTACTGTGTTTCACTACTTGGAAAAAACAGTGTTGTTTGAAAAGTGGTTGTTGAGTCTCTTAAGACTAACACACGACAAAGCAAAACCCTCGACATCGATCTATTGCGACTTCAGCCTTTACCCTAGCAATTCCATTTCCACTTTAGTACAGGTACAACGACTCATTCAGTGTATAATATTTGATACAGATATTTAAAATTTTTTAAATTTTTTAAATTTTAAAGCTAAACCATATGAGAATGACTTTAAACACGCACATACACTTTGATTAACAGCAGGCTTAAGACTTCCCTTCTAAGGTTGTGGTTTCATTTAGGCTTCCTAACAATGCTGAATTCATTTTCAAATCAGCAATTATAAATATCCAAACTTTATCCACACTATCACTATAATCTTACACCCACAACTTTGACCAAAGTGCTCAATGTTGACATCTTCTTTACATGGGTGCCTCAAAATCTACTTGAATGAAAGCAACCAAATTTCTATCTGTTTAACAAGTATGTTTAAAAACTGTGCATGCCCTCCTATATATTCGTGACACTCATAGCTATATGTTTCCTGAAAAAACTTTAAAACTTTAATGAAGCTTCCAGTCCCTATGCCTAAAACAAAGTAAACACAAGAACACATAGGCATAGATCACTAGGTTTCAGTCTCAATCTAACAACCATAGCAACTTGAACAATAGTCACACATGACTATAGACCGACAGCACACTCCACACACCATGGATAACAATCACACA
>BMAT01000063.1:49030-62704 GCA_019649035.1 Elysia marginata
ATCCTGATCAATCGTACAATGACTAATACCCATATTACTAATACTATGCACATGCATACCAAAAAAATTGGCTGATAACAGTGATTCCTAGTCGTAATCCCAAATCTAGAGCATTTCTTGCTAGCTCATGCCAACTAACTGATTAGGAAGAACAGGTTAAAGTCGAGAGCACTCGTTCTGCCTGCTCGCGGTGATACACTGATAGGCCAGCGATTAGAGAGGCATGTTAAGTTGTTCTGTCAGGGGGGCTGGATGAAGAGCGCTAGAAACTGCCTGCCGTTGATGATGATAGGGCGAGATAACGCGGAGAGCGCACTTTATCCCATTATCTCTACAACAAACAGAAGGGCCCCAAGGAGATAGCACTTAGTAACAACAGCCTGTTTACAACAAGCAGCCGCCGGGGAAACGTTGGTGGGCTGGGCCAGGCCGGCTTTCAGATAAGTGATAGGTGTATGCAGTGTTTGTGGTGTATAGTTGTTCCAGCTCGATCTCGCCAAGCTGACGGCAGCATACTGGACGAGCAGGCTTGTTGTCAACACTTGAACTTTGCTTGGAGAGGGCCCTCGAGGGTACAGTGAGAGGGCGTCTCGGGGTTCAAGTGGAAAGCCCACCACGGGTGGTGGTGGTGGCCTAGTGGAATGCCAGGAGACCGGGCTGTCAGGACGAGGCCGGTCCGTAACGTTAGGAAGTTGCTGCTTGTCGAACCGGGTGGTAGATTGTCTCCGCTACAGGTCCGCTCAGGAGGTTGGTTGGTTGTTTAAATTTTAACGTCTCTTTTCAACTACAAGGTTATATCAGAGACGGCGCTTGGGACAATTGAAAGCGTGCTGCCATACTGTGCTATAAGGAGTGCTTGCACACACCACACCTAGGCACATTATCCTGACACCGGGCCGACCAGAGTTAGCACTAAATCCACTATGCCAAACACTAGGCGGATCCGCTGCTAACACCAATTTTAAAGTCCTTGGTTTGACTCGGCCGGGGATCGAACCACGTACCTCCCGATCTCTGAGCGAGTGTCTTACCGCTAGGCCACAGAGCCGTTGGGGACGAAGCCCATACCGGAGGAAATTCAAGACGGCTAATAGACTAACGGGGTCCTTAGCCATTCGTCTGCTGTAAAACTTACGCTACCTATGGGTGTCACTACGTCATACGTTATCGTCGTCGGCGCGCAAGGTCTTTAGTCGTCCTGAACTCTCGGCTTTACAATACATTGCTGCTGTTTGGGAGATGGGGCGGTGGGCGACACAGACGTAGTAGAGATAGAGGTTTCTGACGACCACCAGAAATAAAATAAACCTAGGGACTTATAGATCTACGAAAGCGGTGAGCTTACCGGTACTTCTGTAAATCAATCTCTGCTGTTTGAAACATAACTTTATATTGCTTACCATAACAATAGGTGACATTACTCACACGAATCTTTCGCTAGCGTTAGCTATTTTTTAAATACCGAGCAAGTGTTATTATTTCCTTTGAGGTAGAGTGTGTGTGGTTTATCTTTACCTACGCAAAGGAAATATTAAAGGGCAAATACAGAGCCATGTCATGTGTGTACTTGAGACGGGAAAAGCCATTACAGAGCCTCTACTCCCATGTTCGGTGAGTGCATTCGCATAAAACTATGCACGCTGGCTGGACACTTCACAGTCCAAACTACCATACGTCCTGTGGTATCTGTGTCTAGTCCAGGCGATGCTGGCGACAGCCAATTGTGGATTTAGTGCTGTATAACGCCGTAATGACCACAGGGAATGGGAACTCAACCCGACAACCTTATGACATAAATGTGAAAAATGAAACCGCACCACACCAATGACTGCTGTTGCATCTTGAAAAGAAAAAAAAAGGGAAGGGGAGGGGGGGGGCAGGGTGATTGGTCAGCGCAGTCCGGCCTAGAACTCGGTCTATATAACCTGCCCTGTAGGAATTCTAGTGACTACGCTATTTAGGAACAGTTTACTCTAGCGGTGTAGGAGACGTTTAACCCTTTTAATGTTCATCGCTATGCGGATAAACTTAGGAGACTGTAAACTCCACCAGGTAATAATATTCTTTTTCACAGTTCATACTGCTACGTGGGATAGACCTGATGGGCCCAGCTTACCACAATAACAGGAGTACAAACTTTGCACCCATCTACCCCCAGGGCACGGGCCGGCCGGTTAGCTCGCAAGGCTAGATGGCCCCGGTCTGTCGTTTGGTTGACCCTAAAGCTTGACCTAAAAAACTGTGCAAGTTCGGTGTTCACGTCCGTCACATGGTGTGGTCCAAAAGATGACCCATTATGACCTTGATCAAGACGCCATCAGTCAAGGACGGAAGTACATTAAAATAATAAGACATAAACAGAGATGGTAGTTCTTCAGTCACAGGGTTTCAAGCGAAATCTACAGCCATTTGCATTTGTATCGGCAGCGTTTTGACTCGAAATAAAAATATCGTGCGCTTAAGTAGACTCAAATCTACACATCGTAGATAAGACGCTATGGTGAATTTTCAACAATCAAGAAATGTGTGGTCGCTTTCGGGAGAAGGTAATAAAGGTCAAATAATTAGTCATAGATTAGATTAGAAAGGATAAAGGAGCGAAAGGGAGATCAGGGAGGGAGGGAGGGGGAGGGCGATAGAGAGAGAGAGAGAGAGAGAGAGAGAGAGAGAGAGATTTTTTAATTGTCTAAAGAGGTAATTGATTAATTTTAAACGAACATTAATTTTACCTACATATAGACCACAATTGGTTTCGCTAAACCCTGAACTAAATAGAGGAGGGGGTGTTGAATGGACCGCTAACTTTCTTTTCTCCATTGTTTCTTCGAAAGGTATAACAGTATATATAGCTGAAACGTTAAAGCTGTATCTCTGTTTCTCCTAACAGTGATCAATTATCGAATAATTACCTTGTATTCGAGCTGTTGTATGAAAAAAAAACATTTTGTAAACACAGCATAGGCATGGGAGGGTGGACCTAATGACACCATTTTGATAGTCCTAAGTTGTATGATCGCCAAGCGTGTGTGTGTGTCTGTGTCCCTCTCTCTCTCTTTTTCTCTCCCTCTCTCAGTCTCTCTCTCTCCCCCCCTCCCTCACCCCCCTCTCTCTCTAGGTTTTGTATGCACATGACTTGATCCTCTTGTTATGATAGCTGCTGTAGAACCTGTACCGCTTACGATGGACTGTGATCGCCTGAGTCAATACAAACTGAATGGGGGAAAAAAACTGTGTCCACTATGGTCATTGTTAGTCCGCCTGACACGGTAAAATGACACGAGGGCACTTCATACTATGAGAGAGGCGATGAGAGAGAGAGAGAGAGAGAGAGAGAGAGAGAGAGAGAGAGAAAGAGTGGGGGGAGAAAGGAATACAAAGCAAGAATGAGATATACTGACTTTCCTAAATGATGGTCTTCATTTTCTAATCTAAAACCATTAGCCTCCACAAATCAAACAAAAAATAAACAAAATGTTTCCAAGCTAGGGTAGCCATAATATCAACAAGACGGTCACTTGTGGAATCCGCTACATGTATTTGATTCTGACCGACAGGCTGCAAAACTTGCGAACTGTGTCCACCTTGACCTAGCACTGGCATGAAACAGTCTACACACTCAGCTAGCAACAAGACGGCCAAACTTAAAACGATTCCTTAACTAGCACTAGCAGTTCTCGCGTTGTGTTAATGTTGTGTCCTATATCGCACAAGTAGAGACTCGAGCCTGGAGACTCGAGCCTGGAGACTGGAGACCACTGGAACAAGAGAGATCGGCTGAGGAGGCAGCGCTCCTCGCAGCCACTCGAGAATCTGGGCTCGGTGGAGAGCCTCTTCCAAGGCACTCTCGGGGCTGCACTTGAGCGGGGAGTCCAGGGATATTCCAGAGGGGCCGAGGGCCAGCACTAGAGGCGACCACTCGAGGCCGGGTGGAGATCTGTAGTTAACGGCCTAACCTACTGTAGTGGTGTACTTGTACTTGTAGGCCAAGCAGAGCTCAGACCCCGGGGACTCAGTGAATGCACACAACAGTTACCACATGCAGAGACAGCCAGACACAACTAAACCACAACACCGAACCAGATCTTGCTGTGATGCCGTTAGGCTGTTGTCGAGAGTGAGATAGCGTGATGGAGGCAAAATATAAGACGAAAGAAAGACTCCATCGAGCCTATAAAATTATAGACACATCTAATTTTCTTTTATCATAAAAAGAAATACACACCCCAACACTAAAAAAGGAAATACACAACGCAACATTTTCTAAGCTTGATTGCGATTTCATTCCAGCTGGCTAGATTTCTGTAAACGCTAGAGTGCATTGGTTCTCCTTTGTAAAATAAGCAATTCGAACTCTAGAAAAAGCTGTAAAATCGCTGCAAGCGTGTAAAATGGCAATGATCATGATCATTTATTGTGTGAGGTCCAGAAGCAGCATTCGATGTTTATCTTATACAGGAAAGAGTGCAACCATGAAAGAGCTCCAACCACAATACACTAGAAACAAACTGAGATTAAAAAGACCAAATAAACAAACAAACAAGGCATATGAGTGAAAGGAAAAAAAAATCTTTAACTGAGTTCCTGTAGAAAATGTGAAATTATGGCTTTTCACTTTTCTTTCTGCCAAAGATAGATCAAGGGAGCTTCAGAGACTTAAAGAGCTATAACCGTGTGCGTGTTTCTCTCAATCTCCCTTGGTATAGTCATCAAGGAAGGTAAAACTACTCTCCTTGCTCTGTCTCTCTGAAGTCCTCATGCCCACTTTGAGAGAAGCCATGCTAAACCCTCACAGACTTTCTGGATTGCCCCTAAGCTATGTCATCAGGGACACAGACCTCTCTGCCCCTTTAGTACTTTCCAGCATGGCCAAATCTAGAGATGTCAGACTAACTCACTAGAGCATGTTACATTGGGTTTTCAAGAGCTAGGGACCGTGATTTCTATTTTAACAAGGTCAAGTCGTGGGAGTGGGAGAAACACATTACATTTCTAGGTGGGTGGTGGGTTTGGAAGACAGTAAGTTGACAAAATGCAGAATCTACATTAGGAAGGGATGGGACGAGAACGAGAAAAAGAGACGACAAAAAAAGAAAGCGAAGAGGTAAACAAGAAAAAAAAGAACAAAGGAGAATGAAGGGAGACTAGAAGCAGAGAGAAAGAAATTAAGAAAGAAAGAAAGAATAATAATAATAATACAAATGTAATAATAATAATAATAATAATAATAATAATAATAATAATAATAATAATAAGAATAAGAAGAAGAAGAAGAAGAAGAAGAAGAATAAGAATAAGAAGAAGAAGAAGAAGAATAAGAAGAAGAAGAAGAAGAAGAAGAAGAAGAAGAAGAAGAAGAAGAAGAAGAAGAAGAAGAAGAAGAAGAAGAGTTAAAAAGATTCATGTTATTCTGTGAACTAATAAAATACAAACATAAAAAAATCAATTTAGATTGAGTACAAAAAGAGAACTAAAAAAAAAAGTTCCAATGGTAGCAAATAGCTTAGATCCCTAGGGGGGCCGAACTGAATAAAATAACCCGTCTCTCAAAACAAACAAAACTGTAAACAAAATAAAATAAAACCCGATGAAAAGAAGACCGGATCAAAGCACTGGAGTTGAGACACGGGGCGTCATGAAAAGCCCAATAAAAATCTCGCTCCTTTTCTACCATTTGTGGGCAGACAGAAAGAGCAGTATGGAGCTAGTTGAGTCCAGATCATAGAAGGCCTCCAGCAGCTTCGCTATGATTCACTGAGGGTCGGCTTGAGTTTGGATCAATGACAACTCGAAATTAACATAAATGGAGAGAGAGAAGGAGTGAGAGAGGGAAAGAGAGAGAAGGAGTGAGAGAGAGAGAGAGAGAGAGAAAGAGAGGGGGGGAGGGAGAGAGACGAACAATCACAAAAACTTAAAACGTTGGAACAATTTTTCCTTCTGCGGGCCCAACGGGTCATAAAATAACGACAGTGGAAAAAAAAATGTTTAGTTAAGGAGAGAGCCAACCCGCGGGAGTAAAAAATAACCGAGTGTGTTTTTTGCTTCGTTAGACGAAAAAAGTGGAGCAACATGCTTTCAGTGTAGGATAATTTATGGCCGTGCCAATGCAAGCGCATTAATTTAATACATTTTATTAGCCTTATAATTCAAATAATAATTATGCGCTCGTCGGAATATTCTGTCTTGTTAAGTTTACAAAGAAAGGCGGAAAAGGGCGGTAGATTACAGACTTGCTTTCGTCCCGGCAGCTGCCGTCATCTGTTTATATACCGGAGTTAAACATGGATTGAAGAGCTTTTTCAAGGACCACCCTCCTCATTACAACCGTTTTTTTTTTAATCAAAAGCTGGTGTCGCCATGTCTGTGTGTGTGTGAGAGAGAGAGACAGGGAGAGAGAGAAAGAGAGAGAGAGACAGGGAAAGAGGGAGAGAGACAGGGGGAGAGGGAGAGAGAGAGGGAGAGACACACAGAGAGAGAGAGAGACAGAGAGAGAGAGAGACAGACAGAGAGAAAAAAAGGGGGGGGGGGATATATTAAATGTTAACTATCTTTAGTTATTTCAATGTGTCCATGTTTTTTTGCGTGTGGGCCTCTTGAGGGGTTATGTTTGTTCGTAATCTCTCAGCAGCAACGAATCAAGAGACTGGAGAATCAGGACAGCTCTGGCTGATAACACGAAGTATCTAGACGTCGACTGAATCGACTGATTAAGCTCAACATGGCTACATGAAAGTGGAGAATCTATCACTGATAGTCTGGAATATCAAACAACAAATTACCACTTGCATTTCGCCAGATCTGTGTAATTTGGGATACCTCACTTCTGTCCTATCAATATCACACCTATCAAATTTTGATCCCTGGCACGTAACTTATTGAACATGTGGTATAGGCCAGAAGGACATAATGGAGAGTAAACAAAAAATAGAAACAGAGAGATAATTAACGAATGGAGGCGACAGATTGAGGTCATTTTGTATCTTGTCCTCCTCATTCTCCTCACCAAGCGTACCCACTCACGCCCCCTGAAAATTTTGTGTCATTTACAATAAATGTCATATCAGTTATTATTAAACAAATAGGAGACTTCTACCAACATTAAAGGGAAATACAACACGGTTTTCTAACAAAACAAAACAACATTATACCATCTAAATGTCACCTGGCATACTCCCACTCTTGAACAAAAAAAAAAGGTAAAAAACGGAAAAACCAATCAAATAAAAAAAGAAAAAGAACTAAGCAAGAATATGCTAAGTAAGAAATAAGTTTTTAACCAAAAATAAAACAACAAACTTCTAATCGTTTCGGGTTTTAAGTGTCAGTACTTTTCATAAGATTAAACAGCTACAAAACAGATAAGAATTTTCAGGTACTTTTTCAACTGCGGAAAGGGTGGCACGGTTAAAACAAGTCTATTTTTATCGTGACCTTGAACCGCACCTTTGAACATTCAAGCACCGCGCAGAATGATGAGATAGAGAGATGTAGACACTAGAGATTAAAAAATCATGAAACTGCTGTTACATTCGTGTGCTAAGCAAATTCGCGAGTAGATCTCAAGAACACACTCACAGAAGAAAAAAAATTATCATAGAAAAGGGGGGGAGGGGACTGGGGAAAAGCTTCCATAACAAACACTTTTATATGTGGTGGGAGAGTCAAGTACGATTGAGTAGCTACGGTCAAGCAAAAAGAAAACTTTAGGTACAGTTGTTGGTTGTTTTTTTTTTTCAAGCACAGATATTTGGAGGCAGTTAAAGCAATGCGTGAATTTTGCATCTGGGAAAAACAGTTGCATACAACAGCTGGCAAGTAGTATAATTTTGTGGTTAGTTTTTTTTCTAGGTTAAACACCACATCTTATAAAACAAGCAATAGCTAGATTGACAGAGAAAGAGATGAGGAGAGAGGAGAGAGAGCGAGAGAGAGAGAGAGAGAGAGAGAGAGAGAGAGAGAGAGAGAGAGAGAGGGAGGGAGAAAGGCGGACTTTCCCACACTATCCAGTGACCTTTCTCCACCTCTAAGGAACACGACTTTAAAATTGGCCGATGATAAGGACTTCAGAAATTTACAAGTTTGGGATACATTAGTGTACCATATGGGCGCAGCTTGTACAAAATGAGAGACAAAACTATTAGTAATGGTAATAACTTTAAATGCCATAACGTTACTGTTAAATGAATTGAAATAATCTGATTTTAGAAAATGCCTCAAATCAAGGTGGTGGAACAGACCAAAGAGTTCACAAACATCAAAGAAGAAATTGAATGAAGAACTAAATCTAACATTATTTTTTTTTCACAGCAAGATGGAGAAGTTGGTGAGATATGAACTTGGTGCAGGTGCGCCCAGATGCTGCAGGCACTCAGCACCGAAAAGTTATTACACGCAGGGAGGGCCTCATACCACAATACCTTCATCTCAGACAATCAACGTATGGTACTATGTGTGTTTTATTTCTTTCTCATTATAATCCATAATTATGTACTTCTGGTGTGCAAAACTGCAATAATGAAACATGTTTTGGTTTTCTCTACGTAAGTGCTGCCTGTGGACTAAGTACCAGTATAGAGCATTGGGCAGTGATGGAAGAATTAGAGCAACAAACTAATACTTCTAACAGTTGTACAATATTTGAAGGTCAGACCTAGCGAAATCCACGTCTCCAATTGTGCAGACACTAATATGTCCAGTTGTAATTAGAATGACATTGACTATGATCGGAGTGAAGGCTGAGTTAAAACACCGTTCAGGTGGGACCACGTAGGTGGTAAGTGCCCCCCACTTCTCTAGGACAGGAGGTAGATTGCTGGGTTGTGAAGAGGTAGGAACGAAAAGCTATTTACTGCAGTGACCTTTGACCAGTAGCCCGTCACATGCATGGACCAGGTAAGTAGGGCCAACAGCGAGAAAAAAAAACCAGGTGTACTTAATGTAGGAACAGATTGGGGGGGGGGGGAGCAGAGTAGAGGCAGTCATATAAGATTACAGCACCTGTTCAGGTTGGCGCCTCCCGAAACATAACGTAAAGCGCTGGTTGATCCTGCCCGGGGTCCCCAGGGTTGTCCAGTAATGCCCTTCTTAACATGGTCATAGGTGCCACAAGTGGGTGTCTCGCTTGGAGTGGAGGGACAGGCAGAACAACGCCTCAAGTGTGGACAACAAGAGGATTAGCGGATCGGTCTTCCAGTCAGTGCGATTGTGATTGTGTGTAGAAATGGACCAGGACGGAACCGTAAGAGACCACTGAATCCGCAAGCTTAGGGCTAACGACTGGGCCTAGGCCTCCTTTGCATCTTTTTCCTCTCAATGGCTTGTATTTTTTTGTGTGTGTGTTCAATCTACCACACCAATTTCAAGCTGGACAGTGCGAGAGAAATTTACGCACTTGGCCAACGGCTTCCTTTTTATTGTCCCCTTTATAACACCTTTTCTTCACAAACGAAATGAGCCCATAACGCTAAAACCACAAGCTTAGATACTGAGGGAACTGCGAAAATGTTGCTTTTTCATCTGCCCTTAAAGACTCTTACTGTATAGGTTGTAATGAGCGTAGATTTTAAACACCATTTATAGATTCCAAATATCGCCTACGTAACAAAACTAATATATTGCGAAAACCGAGAACAGATTTTAAAAGTTTTTAATTTGTATATTTGATCATTTGTTTAGCTCTTACACCTTATTGGGCCCTTAGATCCATGGACTTCAATACTAGGAAAACTAGACCGTCGTTGCATAGGTTTATCCACCACCATTAAAACCTCAAGGATTTACTGGACGGACTCTCGACTTGAGTTTGAATACCGCTGCCGGGCTGACCTTACTTTCAACCAAACAAAACAAAACTGAAGTGCAAATGCCAAAAAAAAAATAAAAAAAAAAACTACCCAGCACTCCGAGTCCTGATCTACATCTAGCCAGGTAGACAAAAAGATTTCGAGAGGCCTGCCTGTGTGTCGTGCGGCCGATAAATCAGGTAAGCCCTCTTAAGAGAGCTGTGACAAGCCGAGAGCTTTCGAGGCCTGAGCCCGACCAAAGCAGACGTGGCCCCAGCGCCAATATTTCACACTAAGCTGGCATGACCGGAATGAAGCCGAGCGCGAAGCTCCTTTAATCCCACCGGCTCAGGGACGGCAGGGGGACGAGTGCTGGAGGTCGCCGGAGTTGGCAGCCTACAGCCTGGCGGTAGCATCCTCATAGTGTGTCACTGACGGGGGCACCACTAGCTGTACAGCGATCGGAGTTAGAAAATAACAGACCTGCTATGGGAACCAATGATGTCTACTCTGAATTTAACCACCTTGGATCAGCGTAGAAAGTGGGTACACCATCGACTACTGTACTAGCATAGGGGTCCATGGGTTACACACATTCACATTTTGCAACTTCATCCCCCATGTATCTATAACAACTTGTAACAGATCGAAAAAAAAAAGAAGGATAGATAGATAGATAGATAGATAGACGGAGAGAGAAATGGGTGGGGGGGAGGGGGCGCTTCAGGAATGTAATCTCAAAAGAACATTTTGTAACTTCTTGCGATTCAAATCTCCAACTGCACTAAGCTTCTGCATCAACCGGACGGAAGAATTTTCTGTCTTTGCGGTATCAATGCTTATGGAGACTCGAGGAAACAACTGCAATCATAATGACCCCCCCAAAAATAACCCAAAGCAGCCTTGATTTTGACGTTGAGCAAAAACACAAAGGCCACCATGGCCTGAGGCGCCGTATCCTATAGAGAGTAGTGATGAAATCGGTGATTGTGATGGTCACGCCAACCGATAAGGACACGGACCAAGCTGATCCCTTGATCCCCCCCAGCGTCTCCATACAACATGCGGTTGCTGTGGCGGCAGTGATAATGATGGGGGAAAATCACCGTGGAAACCTAAAACAGGTTTAACCCAAGACTTGTAATTGGCCCAGCGGGGTATATTATGTCCTACACGGGGTAAACTTTCAGATTGACCCATTCACCTGCAGTGGCTTCGAGAGAGAGAGAGAGAGAGAGAGAGAGAGAGAGAGAGAGAGAGAGAGAGAGAGAGATGGACTAGGGTGGAGAGTGAAGGAAGAAATAGATTTAAAGCTCCACCAAGATTGATGTGAGCCTCTCCACAAGGACTGAGTGCGCAGCTTGACATTTTGCTCAAACACAATTCTCGTTTAATATTTGATTGGTCAGAAAACATAGCTACAAAAGCATAAAACATGGCTAGCTAGTTAAAATTCAAAAGCCAACACTTCAGAACATACACAGCTAGGCCTAGCCAGCTTCCCCACTCCTCTTCTGCCAGACCAGAATGTAAACGTGTTTTGTATACAGAGCACTTGTCAGCGATACCCAGGCGGGGTGGAGACGGCGGTGTTATCGTATCAAAGCCCTCATACCTGAAGTACTAGACTTGCTACTGGCACTGAGACAGATCTGGCCGTGGTCTACGTCCAACAGGTACATGTATTAACGGTATGTGTTATCTTGCTTCAGGGTGGGCATCATTCTGGTAACCTCAACGGCTGAGGAATGTTACAACTCTGTTCTCTTCAGATATATCATATAGACACAATGCTAAAATGAAGCCTGGGTGTGCCTTCTAATGAAAACTCCCTTGGGCTAGAATCAATTAAGTATAACTCATGAATCTAACTACGTGTTTAATAAATAGTGACTCAGTGTACATACAAATAAACTGCAAGATAAAATAAGAATAATTATGTTCTAGATTAAGAAATAATACAACACGATCGTATCCCTCACTCGGCCAAGGGAAAGCTCCACGATTTTCAAGATAAGTTTCCGCTTGTTCAGGTGAGGTTATATATCCATCCCTCCACCAGTATACGTGTATCCAGTTTCACGAGGTTATCCAGTGCACGTAATACTCCAGCAGCAATATCACAATTTACACCTGTCTGGCTCAAGCTTATACTAAGAATGCCACACGTAAGAATGAATCAACTACTACATATTTTAACTATTAGAGATTTCAAATGGTAAATCATAGCTTAATCTACACTAAGGAGTGTATAATTATTATACATGTGAGGCGATTCGGTGATCCTGACAATTATACAAAGATGCTATTTTTTCAAAATATAATTATGTTCACAAAAGTGAAATCAAACGTGGACACTAAAAAATGCATTAGGAGATCTGGTTATGTATAATATTATAGTCTAAATAGATTTGAACAAACTTAAAAACTTAAACGTGCGCATTCAACGACGGTGCATCTAGAATCTCTCTATCTTGAGCCAAATTCTTATCTTTTAAAATAAAAACGGAGTAAAAAAGGAACTGGGCTAATCTGCTTCATGAAGTCTCGCGGACAAAATAAAAAGCAAATGGGCACCGAATTAATGAAGATAACCTAGAATCTAGATTCTAAGTCTAGATCAGACCATTTTTTATGTGTCCTTGTTTCTCCTTCCAGTGGAAGAAGAATTAGAAAATATTTAATCTAGATTGAGATAAGATAAAAACCGCGTGAAAGGAGCAAATGAAAAAAGAAAGATCTAGATATAGACCTAGACTAAACATACTCAAAGTGAATAATTTAAAGAGTAAAGCGAGAGAGAGAGAGACAGAGAGAGAGAGAGAGAGAGAGGCGGGGTGAAAATGTAACGAAGTACAAGTAGATCAGATTCTAGATTTTAGTCATAGACCTAGTTCGTAAATTAGATCTAAAATCTAGTTTTTGTACTCCCATATGCATACCCCAAGAAAGCTGAACAGCTAGATCTTTAGGCCGGAGCTAATCAATCTCAATAAAATAGAACTAAAGGCTCCCAAAACATTCGATAGTCTATTGATCTATCTCCCAAAAATAACACTCGATAGATGTATCTGGAAAACAAAAAGTCCGCTAAGTTAACTTTGAACGACTTTATTCTGACTGAGGCAGAATCAACGTGTACGAGGAAACGCTTCCCTTGGATGAATCCACATTCCTAAGTCGACGTAAAAAGAACCTGGATCTAGACTCATCTCTAGATCTACTAAGAACCTAGAATTCAAATTTAGCCTATCATGTTAAAATCATGCTACACATGTTCAAAGTCTAAATTCTTGATCTTTCATTTCGCTAAGTTTAATGGCGAGGACCACGAAACTAAACCAATGTGAGATTCTAGATGTAAATCGAGATCTTATAGATTCTATAGGATGTTAAAGTTGTCTTGAATAGAACTGAAACATAAATCTGGTAAATCTGCACGCAAAATTGTAGTCCAGAGAATATCTTACATTAATTAGCTAAAAATGAAACAACACCACAAGTTAAATAATAATGAAAACAATTTTAAATCCACATACTGGGGTAAAAATCCAGTGAGAACAGCCGTTTCGCAGAGAGAGAATCTCAAAACAAGCTGGACTACCTAACCAAGGTATGAGCGTAGCCTAGCAAACGATACAAAATTCGTCCCGTCTGCTTTCACTGTGTATGCAGCACTGCCAGGCTGCTAGCCTACTGAACAAGAACGGATCCAGCAGCCGACAAGACGAGTTGGCTCGGCGCTTGGTGGGTGCCCTCGCGGTGGGTAACGCACATCAAGTCATCAACACAGCCAGGCCGTGGAAAGCACACGCAGGCGAAACACGGGGGCGATGGGATGAGAAGAGGGGGTTAAACTTCTGGCCACACACCACCCTGGGGTGTCGCTGGGAGG